>VZTM01036635.1:161466-189037 GCA_013400555.1 Jacana jacana
AGAACAAGAGGGAATGGCTGCAAGCTGCAGCAGGGTAGGGTTAGGCTGGACATTAGGAAAAAGTTTTTCCCAGAAAGAGTGGTCAGGTACTGGAATGGGCTGTCCAGGGAGGTGGTGGAGTCACCATCCCTGACTGTGTTCAAGAGTAGATTGGATGTGGTGTTGAGGGATATGGTGTAGGGGAGAACTTGTAGAGTAGGGCTGATGGTTGGACTTGATGATCCCAAGGGTCTCTTCCAACCTAAATGATTCTATGATGAAAGATGGTGTGCTTATCTCGTTAATGACGCTGTTCTTTCTGAAGAAAGGAAATAAACCTTCCCAACATACTCTCTTCTCAGCACAAAGACCAAAAGTTTTACACGCCAATTTAAAAACTGTCCAACTTGTAAAACCTTAAAATCGGGTGATTTGCTTAGAAAGTTGGAATAAAAGAGGAAATTCCACTCCTCCCAGCACCTTGCCCAAGTTACAAACCAGTGCCGGAATATGTAAGGGGTTTTATTAATGGTTCCTGTTTCACAAGTGAGTGACCATTTTCATAACCAAAGAAAGGGTCGTTAAATATTTTGAAAACAAATTATTCTTGCATTCTACATATAGGTGGGCATTTCCAAACAAATAGGCAACCCAGAACAAGAGCTATCAGGCAAGACAAAGCTCACCACAGACCTTTCAACAGAACGTCCTACAAAGGGGCAGTGTTTGAAAACTACGTAACACACCAACGAATCCGCGTTTCTGCAGAAACTAACGGGAACGGGGCTTCCACACCAGTTACAGACTTTTAAAAATCCTCCTCAAATAACTCTTTGTTCCTGAGGAAGTGAAAGCAAGTATCAAACATTTATTATGCTGTATCCAACCCTGTACAATCGAGCATAGGCTTCAACTTACACGTTCACACTGAAAATAAGTATTTTACCCTCTTGATTACATTTTCTTTAAACATTTCGGGTGATGTTAGTGACAAACCATGAAAAAAATGAAAAAGCATAAAATGTATGATCTTTAATACAAAGAACTCACAAATATCTACAAAGTCAAGGCATGAGTCTTAACTAGATTGGCATCGAATCACTGGCTACTGTTTGCCAGCCGAGTTGCTGCTCAACTACCTGTACGTACATGTGAAATGTTCCACAGCTGTGTGGTCAGACACCTTTCACATCCTGGAGGAACTACATACAGGGGGATTAGCTGTTCAGACTAAGCTCTTCTACTGGGCAATATGGCCAGTCACAGCAGCTTGGCTTGGGCTCTCACAGAGGAGGGGTAACTCTATTGCTTTCTCATCCAGCACCCTGCATACTCTTGACATCCAGACAAATTTTGGCCTTTCTGATGCTTGTGACACTATCTTTTTTTGTTTGTTTTGTTTTAAGGTCTGTCTACAACTTTATTAAAAAAAAACACAAAACAAACAATCAGTACATAAGAGATTAATAAATCAATCCAACATTGTACGTAGCACCACCAAGGTGAGCAAAATCACAACGGGAAAACCGAGTGGCTGAGAAACATATTCTGTTTAAGAACTTTGTTTCATGTTAGGTATTTTAGGTGAGTAACTGGGTTAGGTCACACACACTACTTGAAAAGATTTATCAGCTGTCTTCTGTACCTAGACTCAATGCATCTACTGGAGTTCTCTGTTAAACTTTGATAAGAACCCACTTAGCTGGATTGCTTGAGCCATGCAGTAGCTGATTGCCTACAACAAATGTGTTTGTCAAGTCTAGTGCTCAGGAAATAAAGAATTGCTAATTAAGGAACTGAAAACCTACCAACACTAATCTGGGTCAAGTAACAGAGAAGACCAGATGTTCTAAACAAAAGGGCAAACACTGCCCCTTTCAGGTCTAAGGCTGGGTAAGAAAGGAGGAAGAAAAAAGTTATTTTTCAAAATACACAGCACATTTGAAAAAAAGATGGTTTCTACTGCTACAAGGACCCAAAGAATACTCCAAGTTTTTAGGGATTTTAAGCACAGAAATGCAACTGGGTATTTTTGTTTAAATATCTAGATGTGTTTATTTTACTCTGCTAACTAAAGTAAAAAGCCCCCTTTCTTATAAGTTTGTAAAGCTTGTGCATCTGTAGGTTTTTATTGGTTGTGTGTACATCAAGTGGTGAACCCTAAGCTCAAAATGTAAGGGTTGTGGACAAGCACACTTCAGCTCTGGGAAAACTGGGAGGGTCAGGGAGGGAGGCATTGGCTGCCAGTGCAGGCTGCATTTAATTTCCTATCTGCGAAGAAGAAACCGGAGCAGAGCCGGGTGCAGTGGCTCTGTCCCACAGCAGGAAGTTCCTGCGTGCTAAGCAGGTACCAGGCTGTGCACTGGGATGCAGAGGCAGCAGCACAGTGGCAGCCATAATGGAGGCACACTGCTGGGCTACAACTAAAACCTTGATGAGAGAAAAATAAGAGTATTCTTAACATATCTCCAGTGTTATGAGACTGTACCTTCAAGTTTATACACTCTCTGGTATTCAAACATGGATTTGTAGCTTCAGTGAGACTTTCATCAATCTGTTCCTTTAGGTGTTATCTTAATTAGCATCTTTTGGATGTTTCCATCATAAGGTACTATTTGTGTATTAACTTGGAAGACAATGCAAGACTGAGTAAATTCAAACATAATCATATGTTTCTCCCCTTCAGAATACTAATACATGTATTTATACACAATCACACATATATATTTATAGAACTGTACATATATACATTCATGTTGTTCACACGGTCTCTTCTAAACATCTGCCTCAAAATCAGCCTTGCTTAAACAAACAGGAAAAAAATGAAATAAAATTAAAAAAGATAGTGCTGAGACATAACATAAAACATCAGGGATAGGGAACAGAATGCACTGCCCTGCTTCTCTGTTGATGGAGTATGACTATCAACCAGCTAAATCACTCTAAACAGTTCTGTTTTGCTGCTTCTCGTACCTGTGGAATCTGGCCTATGTCTATACTATGCAGCAGTCTGCAATACAAACACACTCAGAGAATTTAAGAGCATGCATAGCTCATTGGAGCATTTGGTGTTAGACAGTGAAAGGAAAGGCACCAACACGGCATATCCCATGCAAATACAAGTGCAGCGAGGAAGAGAAACGGAAACACAGTAGGATAATTCAGCAGCTTCAGACTACAGCTGTGATTGTCCCTACTATGCACAGTGGATCACATGAAATCCCGTTAGTTCTCCTACTTATTGCTTTCCTAACATGGTCTTTTCTGCCCTCTTGAACTTCTGTAGTTCAATAGCTAGTTCCCAATATCTCAGGTACAGCCACATAAGTTTTCCATTTTGACTTTTGTTTCTGTTCAGCATATTGCCACAGTAGTTATCATGTTTGAAAATATCTTTTAAGCCACTTTCCATGTGTAGAGCCATAGCAACAGGATCAGTTGCTGCTTTAACTAGCAGATTTTTCTCTATTTCTAGTCTCTGGCTTCTGGGTACAACAAGACTGCAGTAGATGTCCTGTCTTTCTTTAAGTCCCTCTTCAAATTCCTTCAGTAAAATATTGGCTTTCTTTTGCCACTCTTCTTCCTTCGCCAGACAACTGTGGTACAAGTTACCTGCTGCTCCTGAGTGCAACAGGACTTGTTTTTCTTGCTCTAACTTCTCCTGCTCCTGTTCTAGGATCCTTCTTTCTTCTACTAGTTTGCGGCTCTGGGACACGAGTGCTTCACGGTAACTCAGGGTTCTGTTGCGTTCCTTTTCAAGCTCCAACTCCAAGTGAGCAACTGTGCGACGGTTTTCTGTGATTGTATCTCGGTATTTGGCTTCCAGGTCTTTTTGTAAAGATGAATGTTTTTTATAATATTCTTTTTTTTCTCTTTCTATTTCTTTTTGACATTCTCTGGTCCAGATCCAACCTATCATATATAAGTAAGACTTCAGACATGAGTATAAAACATAGAGCATTGATAGGTATGTTAATTATGTCTCTAAAGAAGCTATTACATGGTAAGAAAACTTCTTTTCTGCCCTCCCCAGTGCTATTCACTCCTACTCACATCCCACAAAATGTATTTCACGGTCCATGTTTCACAGTAAGTCACACTAAATGATCATGTTTCCTTGGAATTAAAATCTCCCCTAGTCTTTTATTGCTAATACATACATTTCTTGGATTAAAGAAGGAAAATAAAGGTATGGGGAAACAAACTAGACATTTCCAATGCAAGAACTGCTCTGAGAACTTTTCAGGTCCAGTAAAGAAAATATACATCAGCAGCTCCTTGGGTTATTACCTTCGGGCTCTCTAGTACTTTCTATGACCACTCATCTGAGAGCGCCTTGTAAATTGGAACTCCGTAAATACAGATTCAATTCCATGTATGACAAATGGCAGTTAATACTATGAACTGTGGTTACTGTTGCCCCGATTATAAATGAGCAGACCAGAGAAAATCACTAGACGAGGTATCACTGTGATGCCTCAGAGAATCCCCTTGGGGCTGGCGGGAGAGAGGCCTGAGCACAGCCAGGCACTCCAGCCCCAGCAGACAGGCCTGGGCACTACTTACGGAAGGCGGCCAAGCCCAGCATAGGGACCAGCAAGGCATAGTTCCATCTGCTGCCTTCATCCCCGGGCTCACGTTGATTTGGCAGGATGTTCCAGTTGGGAGGGTCATTTAAGTTATTCATGAAGGCACCTTAGACGTACAGGAGACACCTGGCGTTACTTGTGCAGGAAAGAACCGGGCGGCTCCCATAGCCCACCTCTCGCCACGCCACAGCGAACTGTGAGGCAGTTATTTCTGCCCGAGGCCCTCAGAGGCCGGTCCCCCTCACTTGGGAACTCCGCACGGAGGCGCTCCGGCCTAGCCAGAGGCCCCCCCCGGCCTACTCCTTCACTGCCGCCCCGGCCCCCTTTCCCGCCCCGGCGACACGTTAGCTGATGTTGTTGCCGTTGTCGCCGCCCCCAAGGCCTCCAGGTCCCTCCGCGCTGCAGGCCCCAGCCCAGGGAGGGATCAGGAGCCAAAGCTCAGCTCACTGTGCTAAAGCGCGACCACCACTCACCAGCCCGCAACCACGGCGGAGCGGGGCCGCTGCCACTTGCCTGCCGGCCCCGGCCCCGGCCCCGCCCCCTTTCGGACACCCCATTACCCTTGAGAAAGAGGGGGGGAATCCGTGGGGGACAACAAACGGGATCACCCGAGTCTTAAGGGCTCTCCGTCGCTCAGCCATTCTAGCACGCTCAGATGAGGATGAAGAGAGGGAGATTTGCGGGGACGGACCGCGCATGCAGGCACGCGGCACTGAGCGTGTGACCCTCCCCCTCCCAGCGCAATTGGTCTCTCCCGCCGAGCCTGGAGGGCGGCGGCGCCGTTAGCGGCTGCCCCGCGTCTGCGCCTTAGCTCGACCCTCCGGTTCCTTGTGAAATGGCGGTGGCGGTCGCGGCTTCACGGGGCTTGGCGAAGCGCTGGTTGCGGCCGGCGGCGCGGGCGGTGAGTGTCTTTCCTCGGCGTGTTCCGCTCTGCCTTCCTGCCGGCCTTCTGCTGGAAGGGAAAGGCTCAGGCTGCCAGGCTGGCGCGAAGAAGCCCCTACAGGAAGGAGTCCGGCCGGCTGGGCCCGGGGACCCTGGGTGTCTCCTGCCCCATCTCCCCTCAGCTGTGGCGAGGATGGGTACCTGGCCCCTTCTCAGCTCGCTCTCCCCCGCGGCTTAGGTGCGCGGTTGCGGTCGGCGGCGGCCCGTGTGCGCGGTCTCCCCGGTGACCTTGGCGAGGGAGCAGCCACGCCGGGACGGGGAGCCGCGCCTGGGCTGCGGGAGCCGGGACCGCGGGGCCCTTCGGCGTGCTCAGTCCCTCCGACGCTTTCTGCGGAGCGGGGCCGTGCTTGCTAAGCAGCCCTTGGGGCAGGTTACTGGGAGGTATAACCGGCGGTGAGGCATAGCCGGGCCGCTCCTCCCGGGCCGGGAAGCGAGCGCCATAGCCTTGGGCTGTGGACGGGCTCCCTGCGGGAGAGAGGAAGGTAGCGGGTACGGGGTGTGATGGGGAAAGGCCCTGAAGAGTCTGGCGGGGACAGCGCCTGCCAGTCCCCGCGCCCGGGTGGAACGCTCACCGCCGGGTCCTGCGTGGGAAGGTGGTGTTTGTTTGCGTGCTGCTTCCATCGGGCTGGCGGTGGTACCAGCGCACGCTGCTTAAACGGCTGCCGGTTTTGTTTTAGCCGGTCTGACAGCAGCCTCCTGAGGGAAGGCTTGGTTTTCCTCCGCGGTGGAGTTGTCAGTTTCATAATGAGTTTGGGATTGCAGAACCAAGTGCGCAGGAAAAGGACCCTGTAAACGCAGCTGTAGTTGTTCCTGTCTTCTAAAACAAGCGCAGAAGAGACAACCTCCTACCGGGAGAGGAAAAAGACCTAACGCGTGTCGTGCTTGAGGTGGTGGCGAACTCGCGATATGATTTCATAAGGATCACGATGTTGGTAGTTGCATAACAATTCGGGACTGGAGCGATCCGCGTTTCCTTCAGGTTTGGTGTAACATCACTGCCTGCTCTGCGGGCTTTCGTCCGGCCTTACTCTGAACAGAACTGAGCAGCAGCAGAAATTCTGACTTGAAGCTTTAACAAAAAAAAAAGCCTGTGGATGGGAATAGCAGTTCTGAAGAGTGTTTTGTGGAAGTTTACTTGTGGAAAGAAGAGCAATCTTCTAAACACTTGTGTGCTTTGCTTTTTTTTTTCCTTTTCAGCATGTGTTTCCAGAGTCCTTTGCAAAATATATTTGATAACTTTAAGGCGTGTTCAGAAAATGGCCAAGGTTTTTAAAAGGACACTGGTTGCAGGGCGTTGTAACAGAATTCCGATTGCAGATTGCAACAGCCGGGTTACTCTGAGGGGAGAAAAGAAATGGGTCAACTTCTGCTGGGGCTTTAGGGCATAAGCACAAAAAAGTTCTTTGGGGGTTTGTTTCAGTGTTGTGTTTTTTTCCCCTCGGTCATTTGCACTTTCTCTAGGAAATGAAGGGATTAAGATGGTGCAGAATTCTGCTGAAGCATGACAACACAGCAGAGTGGAAGGGGGAGAGTAACTGCTTGGAGAAGGGTACAAGTAAAAGTTCTTATGAGTAGGTGTTACGACTGATCTTGCTTAAAGATGGCTGTAAAAACCAGAAGTGTGCTGACGCATTGGATTCACTGTTAGGCAAGAAGATAATTTGAGGGAACTGGTATAAGAGATGATAAAACTAGGTTGAGGAAAGTGTACTGCAGTTCACTTCAGGGGTGGGGCAAGGGGTGCATATTTGGAAGTGGCAGGGAGAGAAGAGCTGCTTTTTAGCATTCAGCTGTGACTAACGGTTGCTGGGAAGGACAACTGTATCCAAAATACTTGAAATAGATGAGTGCTGATGTTATTGCACAGGTCACTTCTGGGGCTTTATGTTGCTGTTCTCATCAATCATACACGCTCAGTTAAGTATATTTTTCCGAATGGTGTAAAAAAGGAATGCTGGATTCCAAGAAATGGGAAATTTATACTGTGAAGATTGAAATTATGATTGTTTTAACCTGTCAAAGCAAAGGCTAGATAGTGGGTAGGTTTGAGTGGTGGGTGGTCTTGTTTTGTTTTTGAACATGCCAGGGGGGAGGGAGTAACGTTACTGAAGGGGAACATTTTGCCCTTGTGCATATCTTCATTTAGATATTAAGTGATTCTAAATTGGCCACTAATTAATAGAGAATGAGAACAAGAAAAATATCTCTAGCTTTTGAAGCAGTGAAGAACTGGAACAGTTTTCCCTACCACCTGATTTTTTTGGGGCTTCATTACTCTTGACTACTCAAATTCATTAAAATTCTCAGGATTATTTGACATGAGAGGTGTCTTCTGCTAATTTCTGCAGTGCCCATAAGGTGAACTTAATCTTTGTTTACTTATGAAACAATGCAATAACATTACAGCATTAATGGCAACCACATTATTTATCAGTGCGGGCTCAGATAGGTCTGAGAGACTGGTTACCGTCACTGCAGTAAATAACAGTCTGTGACACCTTGTTACTTGCAGGTTCTTCTCTCATCCAGTCAAAACTTTTTTCTTTTTTGTTTTTTACTTCCTGGGTGTGGATGTAGGTTTTCCAGAACGTCATCGCATGTAGCTCTAAAGTACACTGAAACCACTTATACCGCGTGTTCTAGAATATTTTAAGTAGAGGGTTGGGTTGTTTGGTTGTTTGTTTTTTTTTTAAATAAATGTAGGGTAGCCAAGAATGGTGAAAGTCTTCCTTGTGGAAACATCTTTTCCATAATAAACCTCTTGATTTCTTTCCATAGTGGCCAGCGGCATGCCAGACTCTTGCACGCAACTTGCACTTCACAGTCTATGGAAAGAAAAATGCTTCTACAAAGGTTTCTGATTCGGTATGTATGTACTTCTTTATATCTTCAGTAACAGACTGGATAATACAGCCAGATACTTGGCTTTTAGTAGAGTGTTCTGCATAAGTATGTAGTGAGCTGAGTTGGTGAAATGCATGGCTTCTTTTAACAATGGCTTCCACCCAAGAGTATGTAACAGATGTAGCATTCACTTCAGGAGTCTAAGAACATTAAACCTGTGCTGCTTTTGTCTCCACAAAGCTTGTTTGAGCTCGCTTGAAACATTTATCACCATAAAGTGATTTATTTTTCCAGATTTCTACACAATATCCAGTAGTGGACCATGAATTCGATGCAGTTGTTGTGGGTGCAGGAGGAGCAGGTCTGCGGGCTGCCTTTGGTTTGTCCGAAGCTGGATTTAATACAGCATGTGTTACCAAGCTGTTTCCCACCAGGTCTCACACTGTTGCTGCACAGGTAAGAAATGAGGTAGAGCAAATGTTTAAAAAATGCCTGCTGGCAGAAAGCTGATTTGGATGTGCACGTGAATACGACCTGTCAAGGCTCTGCTTATTTTTATAAATACAGCATGGTTAGTTGAAACTATTTTGGAGGGCAATATAAGTTTAGATTCCATTCAGTGCTTTTTTACTGCAATTCATCCTTACACAAAGCAGAACAAGATAACAGCCGTTGTGAAACTGTTAAATGGCACAGGTTTTTCACAACCATGTTAAAACTGACCTTGCTGTATTTCCGGTACTCAGAGGCATAAATGGTATGTGAGGAAAACCTACTAAAACTGTGTTTCAGTAATATAATTCTAGGAAAATGGATTTTCATTTTCAGGGAGGAATCAATGCTGCTCTGGGAAATATGGAGGATGACAACTGGAGGTGGCATTTCTATGACACAGTGAAGGGGTCTGATTGGCTGGGTGACCAGGATGCCATACACTACATGACCGAGCAAGCCCCAGCTGCGGTGATAGAGGTGAGACTCGATGGAACTGATGTCAGCTCTAAGCACTTACAGCACAGACTAGCTTCCAAATAGATCTCCTTACTTGGAACATAGTAAAATAACGTGTTTGACTGCTGTGCACATGAGTTTCTGATGTTGGTGTTTGGATTCAATAGCTGGAAAATTATGGGATGCCATTCAGCAGAACTGAAGAAGGAAAAATCTATCAGCGTGCATTTGGTGGACAGAGTCTTCAGTTTGGAAAAGGAGGACAGGCTCACAGATGCTGTTGTGTTGCAGACAGGACTGGACACTCACTGTTACATACGCTGTATGGCAGGGTAAGCAGCTGTGAAGTAGACTTGGTTTGGGGTTTGAATTAAAAAGAAGCTTTGTACTCGCTCGGTGCTGCCAAATGTGGGGAAATAATAACAATTCTAGCTGTCCTTCCTGACATGATGTGGAAGGATGTAGCCTGAGTGATGCTTGTTTTCTGTCAGGAATATGCAGAAATAGAATAAAGTGAAAGATTGTAGCTATGATGGCTGTTGTGAAGACAGCAGATGTTAATTAATCTACACTATTAGCTTTATGGTCTGAAGTAGTTCATTGTTAATACTTCTGTGTCTGCTAACTGTTAACCAGAGAGGATTTATGTAAATCATCCCCCAAAAAAGTTTTCAAAAACTCTGAGGATCTCTGAAAAGGGGTACAAGGCAGTGTTTTCTTTCACTCGTCTTCAAACAGGGAGCAGGGAGAAACAAGAGGTGTAAATACATGAAGGCCTACTGTGCATTTCTGAGCTTGCTTTATGGCAAGTAAGTGACTAGTGTTCCAGCATCTTTTCCTATCAATTCTAAAACCATAATTGAAGAAAGACTTGGCCATTTTAAAATGGCAGTGAGCTACTTGAAAACTGAAATTAAGTGCCTAGTAGGTAATGCTTTTTTTATTTACTCAGTACCTACCTAATTGCTCTGCCTCAAGCTAACACTATATAAACTACTGCAGTATTTGTACTCGCTCGGTGCTGCCACACACTGATATGATCCTTGAGGGCATGGAAGAAGGTTTGACTGAATGCCCACTGCTTCTGCTGGTACACTAGGCTCCCGGGGATGTATTCAGCCTCTCTGTGAGAGGCTGAGTAAAACGTGCCTGTACGTGTGTTGAGCACCACAGCTGACTGAAGTGTTGCCAAATGCAGAGGGAAATAACAAGTCTTGCTGACTAGCAAGGACTTTTCAGAATTAAGTTGCTTGGTAACTACTTGTGTCTCTCTAAGCTAGAGTAGATTCATTAGCAATTTTTTACGACTATTTGTGAGGAAACTGGCTTCACTGAGAGTTGGTGGGGGTAGTTTTTATGAACAGCCCATATACGTTGGCCATTTTGAAGAGAAGTTATTCTGGTTTCTGGATTTTTCTTAAAGTTCCTTTTTTGTTTTCCTCCAGTCTCTAAGATACGATACAAGCTACTTTGTTGAATACTTTGCCCTAGACCTACTTATGGAAAATGGAGAATGTCGTGGTGTTATTGCCCTTTGCATAGAAGATGGCACTATACATCGTTTCAGAGCAAAGAACACTGTCATTGCCACTGGGTAATGTAATGTTTATGATGGACAGAACGTTGATAGTGCTACCAGCTGGAACTCCATGTGTTTGTATGTGTATTTGAAGCCATAGTGTGGAGATGAAGTGTTGACTTGAAAAACATAATCTATATGTTCATCTCCTCCTCTCCACATTGATCAAAAGCAATATAATACTAGGCTGTAATCAATAGATGAATTCAGTCATTTCAACTGAAAGAAGGTGCATGCTAATTCTGTGACCAAGCATAAATTTAGTGCAAGGTCTAACTTTGAAATCTGGAACAATGGCATGAAGTTGGAATGTGTAAGAGCAGTATGTATGGTCCAAATAGTCTTGTATTTTTAAGATGTGGTGGTGAGAGTGGATGTTGTTGCAATGCTACCAATGTGCAAATATCTGTAGGGCTTCCTGTGGGAAACAGCTTTTTTCAAAATTCTGGAGAATCTATTACATTAAGATATCAACCTTGTAAGTGTAATTGTTGTAGGATGAAGTTATAAGATGATGTGTAACTTGGCATCGCTTTAGTTGCAAGAGTTTGTGTGTGTTTATTAAAATACTATATGCATTAGTCTCTTGCTGCTTATGGCTGTCTCCTATCTTTTCAGTATGCAAAATATTTATAAACATCTGTCAAAGAAAAATACTTAGTTTGGTTGCCTACATAATTTGGCTTAAGGCTGAGGCTGTTTTTCTACTGGTGTACTTTAAGGTACATACAGTTTGTACATTGGTATTTCTTAGAGTTTATCCTGATGTTTGGGGTACTGGTGGGTCTCCATGTTAGAAGCTAACCTATTTATTTTTGTATAAGAATTCATATTTCATACCTAGTTTTATAGAACTAAGTTTTGCAAATAAAAAACATAAAATCAGGGCAATATCGAGGATATAAACAATGGCTATATGCTATTTTTGATAAAATGGTCAGTAATACTTCAAATGAAGTCTAATGCTATTGGATTGAGAGAACTGCCAGGAAAAACAAAAGTTACTTCAGAAAAAGGCTTTGATACTAACTTAACTATCCTGCTTTGGAACTGTTACTCCTCTTGGGCTTTCTGTCACCAGCTGTTTTTCAAATATGGTTGAGCATAACAGAGCAATATCAATCTTAACTTTCTTTTGGTTGAGCTTAGTATGCCACAGGAGATGGCAAACCTTATGCACCTTGCTTATTAACCCTCTGCTCTATTTCCACTGTTTCACCAACAGGAGAACTTGGTAGAGTAGGGCTGATGTTTGGACTTGATGATCCTAAGGGTCTCTTCCAACCTAAATGATTCTATGAGTCTGTGATAACAGTATAGTTGAATTATGGTGATTTTTTTTCTTCTCCCCCACTAATTCTGTTAACTTCTGTGTCTTGTAGTGGGTACGGTCGCACTTACTTCAGTTGTACATCTGCTCATACCAGTACGGGCGATGGCACTGCTATGGTCACACGAGCTGGTCTTCCTTGCCAGGACTTAGAATTTGTACAGTTTCATCCTACAGGTACAGCATATGAAATGATACGTTATTTTTAATTAGTTGAATAGGTTGTTGTTGTTGTTTTAAATGTGTGTAAGTCAATTTGCGCTTTTCTGCAGCACTGGGTTGTGCTGTCACTCCTTGTGACAGCTGTTCAGACTTGTCTGCAACTGCTGTTGAATATCAATCTGGGTGTAAGACTTACAGTAGGAGAGAGGTCTCAGTGGGTCTCATATAAAGACCAGTCTTAAATGTTTTGAGATGCTGTCTTTACAATACTAACAGGTTTTATGAATTCTAAGCTGAAACCACCTCTTAAGTTTCCTCTTGTCTTTAAAATGTTAAAGGCTTTTGGTATTAGAGAAGCAATGGGATAGGTGCAAATGTTAGGGAACTATATACTGGAATCTTGTGTGGAAGTGAGGTAGTTGAAGTAAAGATTTTATAGCACAGAATCAGTATCTAAACTGTGGACAATAATACTTGCAAACTAAAGTGGGGGGGTTGGTAGCTGATTAAATGCTTAGTTTTGGTTGCAAGGAATGGAATTTTTTAAATTGTTCGCTTAATTTTACAATGTTACTGTTGTTATATCATAGAGGCCCAACTTTCATTTGACTTGGCTAAGGTTTTTCTGGTTAAAGAAGCTTCATTGCTTGCATGACAGCTGTATTAAAAGCTATAGAGTTATTGAGTGTGTGAGTGAGTGAGCAGTGCTGAAAGCTAACAGATAGGCCTGCCTTCTCTAAAGGAAGAGAAAATTAAGTAAGCTCTAACTTTCCACACAATTTGAAGCCATCCTGTACTGCCTTAGTACAGGAGATAAGCAAACTCACCTTGAGATAATTGACTTACTGTTTACTTCAAAATCTTCAACAAAGTACTGGCTGAAGGTCTACAAAATCTTCCATCAAATTCTCCTTACCTGTTGATGGTTGCAGATTTCTTCCCGTTCTTATATTTCAGATATTGGGGGTGTTGTGAACCCAGTTGCTTACTGTTACAGAAGAGTGTTTGAAAGGAATAACAATACTTGATTCCAAGCAATCTTGGGTGGAAGTTGCTAGTGGTATAATTAGGGTGGAATAAAATCTACCCCTGTGACTTAATCTACATTATTTTAGAGAAGACCTTGTTTAGTCGGTCCTGGTCATCCTGATCATGAAGGCATCTAGAGAATCTCATTTAATAGTATTTTCTTTCTTGACAGGTATCTATGGGGCTGGCTGCCTCATAACAGAAGGATGCCGTGGGGAGGGAGGTATTCTAATTAACAGTCAAGGTGAAAGATTTATGGAGAGATATGCACCAGTTGCTAAGGATCTGGCTTCCAGGGATGTTGTGTCTCGTTCTATGACCATAGAAATACGTGAAGGAAGGTTAGTTAAATACTCATAATGAATTTGCAGAATAAATACTTAATCATACAAGATTATATATAGTACAGTAGTTCATTTTATAAATGTCTGATAATGCATGGGACTGAGCTTTAGTAACTGTGAATTGAGCACTGCATGTAGGACAGAAATTTTGCTTACTAACTCTTAATGATACTTAAAAGGGTGCACAAGATGTAAGGAGTCTCCTGTTTGAATTTGGTGCATCTCAAGACAGTTGCTCAAACAAGTTTAATATATGTGCTTTTATTGTAAATGACTGAAACAATTTGGTGCTTTCATTCTGGACTCATCTTAATTTTTAACATGTTTCCACAGATATATTGGTTTAAAGTATTAAATACTATGATTTATTGTGAAAAGAAAGTTGGGAAGTGAAAAACATGCTTAAATTGAACCAGGTTCAATGGTCTTTTCAAAGTATGCTAGATATTTTTGTCAGATGACCTTTGAATTATTATTTTTATTTTTTTTAGAATGAAACGGATTAGAAATATTACTGGTGTTTGCAGAATCCTGTTATGTATTCCAATACCAACCTTCCTTTTTGTAGGGGTTGTGGTCCTGAAAAAGACCATGTGTACTTGCAGTTGCACCACTTGCCACCACAGCAGCTAGCAACCCGTCTCCCGGGGATTTCTGAAACAGCTATGATATTTGCTGGAGTTGATGTCACTAAAGAGCCTATTCCTGTTCTGCCTACTGTGCATTATAATATGGGGGGTATTCCTACTAACTACAAAGGACAGGTAAGTAGTATACAGCACTTCCAGTATGGTTTTTTTTTAATCATAACAGAAAATTATATACATATAAAAAAATACAAAAGCATTAACAATGTTTTTCATAAATGTAAGAATTATGAATAAAATTATTATTATGATGATGATGTTGCAGTATTTAAAATACACACTTAAGACACAATGTGGTTCGTGTCTAAATAACTTTGGAACCGTGTTCCTGTCCATCTGGAGATGGGAGTTCCAAGAAGAATCTAAAATTAAGTTACTGTCATGTTTGACAACAGTTTTCAGTTTATCAAGTTGAGGACAAATATAGTTGAACAAAAAATCAAACTAGGGCTCTATTATAATCTATAACTCAGGTTAATGTGTGTGTTCATCTCTGTGCTTCATGTGATATCTACACTACAACAAATTACTCCAGCTCCTTCTAGCTAGAAGTCAATGTGCTGATGTCAGCTGGATTTTTCTGTTTGTGTACTGTACTTGTTAATTTTATGTAAAATTTTGCGTTAGAAATATGTGCAGACCATACTTACTTCCCACACTGTTCTGACTTGCTGCAGAGGTGTGATGAGACTGTGCCATCTGCTCTTCATAAACACAACTAAAGAAACGTTAGGTTTTAGTGCTATGGCAGACCAAGGTATTTATGAATTTAAAGTCAGAGAAATCTTTACACTGCTGTGCTTCACTCTTACATGCACATGGTCTTTGCAAATAAGGTGGTTTGCACTGTTATAAATTACTTTAAGAAATGAGTATTAACTGTCTGAAATGACAGGTGATTACACACGTGAATGGCGAGGATAAAGTGGTACCTGGTTTATATGCTTGTGGGGAAGCAGCCTCTGCATCTGTCCATGGTGCAAATCGGCTTGGAGCAAACTCACTCCTGGATTTGGTGGTCTTTGGTCGTGCTTGTGCCCTGACTATTGCAGAGACATGTAAGCCTGGTAAGTCTCACTTTTGTTTAAATGACTGTTGTCTTTGGGCAGAAATTAAATCATAAAGAGTTGTTGCTACACAATTCAAATTGAGAATGCTAGACATAGACTTTTATTTGTTTAGAAAAGACCAGAATGTTTTAGCTTTTTTTTGTAGTCATGTTCTTTGCTCTGCAAATGTTGACTGATACTTGCTGTGTGAGTTGGTCTTTTTTGTTTTGTTTTTTTTTAATACCAGAATTGGGTCAATGCTATTGGCAAAACCCGTTGAGATTTCTCACAAATTCACAAACCAATATTGAACATGAAAACTGACTTCTCTACGTCCTGCACTGCATCTTCTACATCAAAATGTAGTCTGTCCTACNTCCTGAAAAAGACCATGTGTACTTGCAGTTGCACCACTTGCCACCACAGCAGCTAGCAACCCGTCTCCCGGGGATTTCTGAAACAGCTATGATATTTGCTGGAGTTGATGTCACTAAAGAGCCTATTCCTGTTCTGCCTACTGTGCATTATAATATGGGGGGTATTCCTACTAACTACAAAGGACAGGTAAGTAGTATACAGCACTTCCAGTATGGTTTTTTTTTAATCATAACAGAAAATTATATACATATAAAAAAATACAAAAGCATTAACAATGTTTTTCATAAATGTAAGAATTATGAATAAAATTATTATTATGATGATGATGTTGCAGTATTTAAAATACACACTTAAGACACAATGTGGTTCGTGTCTAAATAACTTTGGAACCGTGTTCCTGTCCATCTGGAGATGGGAGTTCCAAGAAGAATCTAAAATTAAGTTACTGTCATGTTTGACAACAGTTTTCAGTTTATCAAGTTGAGGACAAATATAGTTGAACAAAAAATCAAACTAGGGCTCTATTATAATCTATAACTCAGGTTAATGTGTGTGTTCATCTCTGTGCTTCATGTGATATCTACACTACAACAAATTACTCCAGCTCCTTCTAGCTAGAAGTCAATGTGCTGATGTCAGCTGGATTTTTCTGTTTGTGTACTGTACTTGTTAATTTTATGTAAAATTTTGCGTTAGAAATATGTGCAGACCATACTTACTTCCCACACTGTTCTGACTTGCTGCAGAGGTGTGATGAGACTGTGCCATCTGCTCTTCATAAACACAACTAAAGAAACGTTAGGTTTTAGTGCTATGGCAGACCAAGGTATTTATGAATTTAAAGTCAGAGAAATCTTTACACTGCTGTGCTTCACTCTTACATGCACATGGTCTTTGCAAATAAGGTGGTTTGCACTGTTATAAATTACTTTAAGAAATGAGTATTAACTGTCTGAAATGACAGGTGATTACACACGTGAATGGCGAGGATAAAGTGGTACCTGGTTTATATGCTTGTGGGGAAGCAGCCTCTGCATCTGTCCATGGTGCAAATCGGCTTGGAGCAAACTCACTCCTGGATTTGGTGGTCTTTGGTCGTGCTTGTGCCCTGACTATTGCAGAGACATGCAAGCCTGGTAAGTCTCACTTTCACTTTTGTTTAAATGACTGTTGTTTTTGGGCAGAAATTAAATCATAAAGAGTTGTTGCTACACAATTCAAATGAGAATGCTAGACATAGACTTCTATTTGTTTAGAAAAGACCAGAATGTTTTAGCTTTTTTTTGTAGTCATGTTCTTTGCTCTGCAAATGTTGACTGATACTTGCTGTGTGAGTTGGTCTTTTTTGTTTTGTTTTTTTTTAATACCAGAATTGGGTCAATGCTATTGGCAAAACCCGTTGAGATTTCTCACAAATTCACAAACCAATATTGAACATGAAAACTGACTTCTCTACGTCCTGCACTGCATCTTCTACATCAAAATGTAGTCTGTCCTACACTTGGCACTTCTGTACAGTGGAATTTGCCATCTTGTTGATTTATAAAGCTCATGGAAGTGATAAGATGGATACTAAAAATTGTAACATCTCATTCTTTATACGTGGATTATCACTACTGAACAGTGTTTTTACATAATCTGGTTCAGCAACAGTTAGCGAGCTGAGAAAACAAGACCCCTATAAAAGAGGCAGTTATGTTGCCAGAGCAGGTGAAGCTCAGTAGTTGTCACCTCTTTTCTAATTGCTTGATGTCCAAGTGAATAAGATGTTTTGTTTTCTCAGTCTGACTACACAAAGTGATGGTTTCTGATGGAATCAGCTTAGGTCTAGAGGTCCCTGATGGCTCTGGCTTTGTGCAAATTTTTATTAGGATCTTTCTGTGGCTTCTTTGAGTTTGAAGTTGCAGGAAGGTTTTTATTAATCTGAATGCAAAACTACATGCGAGATGATGTGTGCTGGTACGATGCTGTCTTTGGTTTGTTACCCAGTAACAGATGGGCTCCGGTATTAGAGGTCGGATGCAGAGCTCGTGTAACTGCCAGACTTACTGACTGGTCCCTTAAACCAGCCACCCTCTATTGGGCCTGTTAAGGGTGAGGAGACGAGGAAAGTATAGGATAACAGTGATAAGGAACAACAAGCTTGTTTTGTAATTTAGAAGAATTTGCATCACATGCTATTTTTGAGTTAACAGCAGAATTTAGCCAAACCTATAGAATTCACAGGATTGTCACAGGAAAGAATGTGATTTTTAATTCCCCTGAGAAATCTATTTTTAAATGTATGGATGGTATTGGGGGTAATTCAGGAAAGTTATCATTAACCTGCACCTTGGAGGAAGAAAACAGATTGTGTTTTAGTCAATTCTGACTTTTAGCAGTTCTTAGTGTATGGAAATGCCAGAAAGCAGGACTGAGCCTGCCAAACTTACTGAAACTTTCTTACTAGGAGAGCCTGTTCCCTCCATTAAACCAAATGCTGGTGAAGAGTCAGTTGCCAATCTTGACAAATTAAGATTTGCTAATGGAACCATAAGAACTTCAGAAGTGCGACTTAACATGCAGAAGGTAAGCCTGGTGAAGCTGTCAAGTATAAGGTGGGAGAAGCTGCCAGCAATAGGGGTGGTTTGGTCACTTTGTGAAGTGCACTTCAATTTGCTTTGCAAAAGAAGCAGTGTGAGAGGATTGTCTGTGGTCAGAACAGCTGTATCAGTTCTGTTAGTTTCTTCTTCTGTTCATGATTATTCCTCTTGAATAGTTTACCCACTCCATAGTACTGGTGTTTCCTCTATTTGGGGTGAACAGAAGAATGTTTTTTCTTCAGGCTGCAGACCTGTTTGAAGTCAAACCAGCTCTGTATCAAGCTCTGTTGGAACTGATGATGCTATGTGGGATATTAAATGTATGCAGCATATGGAGCTGATTTTGTTTCACTGTCTTGCAGACAATGCAAAACCATGCTGCTGTATTTCGTACTGGTTCTGTACTCCAAGAAGGCTGTGAAAAACTTAGCGGAATATATAGTGATCTGGCTCATCTGAAGACATTTGACAGAGGTAATTTGATAGTAAAGAATACACCTTGGTCAGAGTACTCCATGGGAAAATTGTTTCCTGTTCTTCTATAAACCTTATGTTTGTTGAAGCTTCAGCTAAAGACTTTGACTATTTTGAATCTTTCAAAATACTTTGTACAGCCCTACTTGCTGAGCATGGTAATCAACAAAGTACTTGATCTGACTTATTTCAAAGAAGCAGAGACTAAAATCAGATTTAACTGTATAAGGTGCTAGCTGCTGTTCCCTCAGAACGTGAAGTTGTTCAAACACAGAGATGAACTTTCTTTGCATCTTCTGAAAAGGCCAAGGAGTTGCACAAAGGTAGCAAAAGCTCTTCATAGGCTGAACACTCAGTCTTAGTTCTTCAGCTGAGTAGACTGTGCTGCGTACAGATACACTGCAAGACATGGCAGTATCTTAGGAGAACTTGCTTAATTAGGTGAATCTGATATTGTGCCTTTTGTCCACTCATGCTGCATATTTCTCTCCAACTACTGCTCTTGGGCATGTATCATAACACTGAAAGTAGAACTGGCTTTCTTGGGCAGCTCTCACCAAGCATCAAGAACAGTGTTAACATAGCTTAGATTTAGGGATCAAAATGGAGGTATATTCATGTAAGTGAACTTTGGCCTACCTTGGAGATACTGAAATGAAAACCTTGTATAACTAGCAATTGGTTGGGGTGTTTTGGTTTGTTTTTTGTTTCTTCTCTCTGAGGGTAGTAAGGAAGGGAAAAGCCCTCTTTGGATCTGTGAGTGATCTACTTAAAGAGCTACCATCTAGACAGATCTTGTGAATCTAGACAGATCTTGTGAATCTAGACAGATCTTGTGAATCTAGACAGATCTTGTGAATCTGAAAGGAGGTATGGGGACTGAGTTGTAGGTATATGGTGTAATTTTGTCCCAGTAGTACATATGCAGCAAGGACACCCTGTAGAACTACTGAATTTTTCCAAGATTCATTATGATTGTTAGGTTGTGGGAATAATTACTGAGCCTTGGAGGTGACAGTAATTCAGTATTGTAGAGTACTGTGTCTGCACTGAGTAGAGTGCTGGCTAGTTCAAGTCTCAGTATTAGCAATAGGATAAAGGTAAATTGAGGAATAACTTGCTTCTAGAACATCTTCCATGGTGTTTTAATATTTTACTAGGTATTGTGTGGAACACTGACTTGGTGGAGACCCTTGAACTGCAAAACTTGATGCTTTGTGCCCTACAAACCATTTATGGTGCTGAGGCTCGCAAAGAGTCCCGAGGTGCTCATGCCAGAGAGGACTATAAGGTATACTTTTTCTGATCTTGGATGTAATATTGCATTTCCTTGTTGTGTGTCCTCAGATTATTTAAATTATAACTTCTTCAGGGTATGGTCTTTGGAATCTTGAGTTAAGCATAGTGTAGTATTTGTTTGAGGTCTCATCTGCTCTGTTTGTTATATATAAACTGAGCAATACATGCAACATTGGGTAATGATCCCAAAAGAAGGGTTGTTCCACATGTACATCTGAATGATTAGAGGTCTGAACCAGCACTACAGTAATAATAAGGCCATGAATGCACAAACAGGACTTCAAGCAGAATAATTGTCCTATGCAAGGAAAGTTACCTTAAAGTCTTTGTTAGGCCTCAGCATTTAAAAATCTGCATGGGCAGTGCCAAGATAAGGCTTGCTGTAACATTATGTTACAGTTATAATTGGAATGCCACTAATGGTAGTTGTAAAGCGATTTGCAGATGTAATTTCTGGTCTGTACTAACCCAATTATCTCCTTAGTTACGGATAGATGAGTTTGACTATTCTAAGCCACTCCAAGGCCAGCAGCGGAAGCCCTTTGAAGAGCACTGGAGAAAGCACACCCTTTCGTATGTGGATGTCCCATCTGGGAAGGTATGTTGAGCCTAACGCTTGAGAGTCAATCTCTGTTGAAGGCTCTTGATACTGTGATAATACTGCAAATGATTGTCACTGTCTGAAGTACCTGATGCAGTTTAGTGTATTTCAAGGGGAGGGGTGGGGGCGGAAATTCAGTGTTTATTCTGTTGTTGAACAGTGGGCAAAACTAGAAGTTACCATTGATCTTTGGGAAGTGATTTTTGTGATTTGAGCTGGAATTGGTTTTTCCCTTGTATCAAGCTAGTACAGAGTTATTTGTTTTTTTCCCTTTGATGGTGGCAAACCTGATTGTTGGTGTTTAGCATAAAGTTTTTATGGTATTTCAAATTAAAAACCTGAAATCTGATCCTATAAAAATCTTAAGTGTTGGGTTTTGTATCCTGTTCTCCAAATATGCTTCATTTTCTCTTCCCTGGTTCTAGCTTCCTTGAATGTAGTTTGAGGATAAGTGAGAACATGTCACCTGCTGGTTACCTGCTAAGGATGGAAAGAGAGACATGGTTCTGTTCTGTTTCCTAACTGGTCCATTGGGTTCTCTGTCTCCAAGACTTCTGTAGTTTTAGGAACTAGCAATGTTAGCAAAAACTTTTTACTTTGGTATAAAAGGCCTTTTGAAAGCAGTAATCTGATACCATTTTTGGCCTGGCTTTGGTTTTTAAAGAATGCAGGCAGTGGTAACTTGTTGGAACCTGAATGTTCCCTGGAGGTTACTAACTGTTCATTTTCTACAGAGGGAAGAGTAATGGAGAAATTAGCTTACCATGGAGTCAGTCATGCAGTTACTTGTGGTGTTTGGTCATTCCTGTTAGTTAGGCTGTCTTGTTTAGATACAAATTGTAGGTGGCAGTTCTTGTTCTAAACTTGTCCTAAAGTTTTGTTCCTTTTTACTTCAGGTTACCTTGAAATACAGACCTGTAATCGACAAAACTTTGAATGAAGAAGACTGTTCGACTGTCCCACCTGCTATTCGCTCATACTAGTAATTTACATTTAACTTGCAGCCCTCTCCCAGAGGGGGGTTAGTGTACAAAGGCGTAGCATAAGCAAATCAGTGTTGTCACTATCAGTTACTGGAAAATGCAAAGTAAACTTTTCTCCAGCTTGTATTCTGCTGTGGCTTACTGTACAGCTCTGAAAATGGAATGCAGGACAATTTACCTTCTACCCATCTGTCAAAACCGACAGGGAAAACACAAAATGTGTCTAAATAAAGTGATTAGAAATCTTGTATTTGTTTGAATATGCTGTTATGTATATAATTGCATTGCATTTATTTTGAATGTATAGTTATTTCTATGTTTTAAGAAGGAGAATGCATTGCAGATAGAGATGATGAATTTTACAATATGGGGAGTTAAAAATTAAGCAAGCAACAGGAAAGAAACTGAGGCACTAGTAATTACAACTCTGTTTTTTTTCTGAAGTTAAAATTGTAAAAATTGTCATACTGTTGTTTAACTGAAGGAAATGATACTTCTACTCCAGTTAATTCCTCTGAAATGCACCATGAACAGAATATAATCTCAACTAATCTGTACTGTATCTGGCATGTCTGAAACTTTTTATGGTGTGTCCTGTGTGTGTATTTTCTAGATTGTCTTGTGGAGGAAACAAGTCTTCTACAAAACTGGCCTTTAACTAAATGTTGATCAGCTTTAGTACTGAGACATAACTTGTAAGGCAGCAGTAGAGCTGTTTCTAGCACTATTTCATGGAAGAATGAAGTGTCACTAAGCAGATTGCAACCAAAGGGATCCTTTTGTAATGTTTTGCTGAATGTTGGCTGTTGGAAGAACTGAAATGCTGGTGTTGGTGGTGGCTGGAAAAATCGAATGTGTCTTATTTCCTTCTTGTTTCTGTGCCTTGTGGTGAGGACCTGCACGGGCAGGAAGGGGAAAAGGGACTGTCTTAATTGCCTGCTCTTTATTGAAAGAGCCACAGAGCCCTGACGGTTGTTAAGGAGGGAAGGAATAATGTTTCATGCGTCTTTAAGAATGGGACAATAAGGCAGAATAAACTAACACCGCCCTTGGCTCAGGTGAGGCGTGGTTTGCCTCAGGCCGGGCAGGGGTGGGCCCTCACCCCGCCAGGGCGCAGGCGCTGCTCAGGCGGTTCTCTCATGGCTACCGCCCCCCCGGCAGGGGCGCCGCAGCCCATTGGCGCGGCGGAGGCTGCTGTGAGGGACGCCCCTACCATCCTGACGCCCGTCCGGGGCGGTGCCGATCTCCGTCTCCACCCCTCCCGGTGGTGATCCCCCGTTGCCCTCACCATGCACCAGTCACTCCGCGCCTGCCGCCGCTTGGGTAGCGGCGTCGGCCTCTTCGCCCGCCCGCCGCCCCCCTGCACCGCCGCTCNTCAGCGCCGGTTTGCCCGTGTGCGCTGCCCGGGGTGCGAGGCGGGCGTCGGGCGCGGTCTGAGCCCGGCCGGGAGGGGAGGGCTGGCCTCGGGCAGGGCGCTGGGAGAGGCGCGGCTGCAGGAGCTACTGTTTTAGAGCTGTGGCGGCTTGTCCGCAGAAATACCAGAGCCTTTCTTAAAGCTGGGATGGTTTGAGGAACCCTCGGCAATTTATTGCCCTTTACAAAATTGCTCTCACACCCGGTGACCCCCTCCCCAGCCGGGAAGGGAAATCGGGCAAAACAAGGAAACCTGAGGGTTGAAATGTAAACAGATTTGGTAAATAAGACTAAGCAGTTAACGTTAATAACACTAAGGAACCAGCATTGATCCCGATATAAAATGCGCAAGGATTGCAGTCGGCGGGTTCTGTCAGCCCGCAGCGGTGCGCTCCCGGCAGGGGACAGCAGCGTGGGACACGGCGAGCGCTACGGCTTCGGGGGGAAGGGAAGGGCTCAGGGTCCAGCACCAGGACAAGAAGTTCTTCGGATCGCAGCCGTCAGAGAAGAGAGTAACTCCTCAGCAGGCTTTTAAATTTATACTGAATTGACGTTCCTGGTATGAAATAATCCTGTTGGTCAGCTTGGGTCAAGTTGCCTGGGTCTTGCTCCTCCTCATCCCTGGAGCTGGCAAGGCTCAAAAACACAGAGCTTGAAACCCTCAAACCATAGCTGGCTACAAAGTAAATATTTTCACAAATGCACGTGCTAGAGTCTTCTGAAAATGCCTTTTTCCTACCATTAGAAGAGACCTTACTGAAAAGAAAAATTACTGCATGAGACATTAATCCTGTGTCGCTCAAACTGGGACAGGTACACATAAGAAAAAGCTGTATCGTCACAGAAACGGGAGTATCGGGAGAATCTTTGGGGCTGCATAAGAATTGGGGAGCTTTCAGCTGAGAACCGCCTGTGACCTTTAACAGGCACCCCCAGCAATTGTTCAGGTGTAGTCAGTAGACTGTCAGGCTGAAACGTGAGCGGGGCTTGTTGATTGCATGTAGTTCCAGGCAGAAAAGAAAATGCTGTTCAGGTAAGGACCTCTGAATCTTGGTATTAGCAGCTAGGGCACTGCATAGAAGTCTTAGTCTCTGGTGTGTCTCTGCAAGTTCACTCCTTAAAACAGCCAGGTGACTTTAGCATGTTGGAAGAATTCCAGCAGAAAGCGGAATGTTTAGGATTTGTTTTATTAGTTTATTAAAATGGTTCATAAATTTAACTAGAACATCAGTTCCCAGTCTGTGGTATTTATAATGGTATAGGAAATAGCATTGATAAACAAGCTACCAAATGAGAGAATGAGCTGCATGGTGAATGAAATGTACCTATATAGGAAAACCTGTGTCAGAGCAGACTAAGTAACTCAAAAACCATTAGCCTGCCAGATAGTTTCCTTCCTTATTTTGCTGTTTGGCATCATCCAAGAAAACATCATTGTAGCTCATGGTCTTCATTTACTTGCTGAAGACCCAGTATTTATGAAAGGCTGCAGTTGTACATGAAGCATATCTGTTTTTTTTCTTTGCTGGTCAGAAATATAGCCTGTCCTGTAAATAAATTGGGTTTAAATGACAGCAGAAGTTACAGCAAAATGTCCCTCAAGGGATTTGGGACTCAAGCTGCCCTTGAATTCTCACAGGAATATGCTTCTATTTCCAAGAAGACCACCAAAAATGTAGCAGCAGGTATTTAAATTAAAAACAAAATAAAACACCAATAACCCCCCTCCTCCCAAACCACTATTTTTGATGTTTGCAGAGGTTTTTCAGCAAGGGGAGTTGTGTAGTGCAACACCTCATGTAGACACAACCAAATGTGTGTGGTGTTCTACAGTATGACTACTGTGTTGCCTTAACTCAGAGCTAAATCACACAAGATGTTTTAAATGGAATTGTGGTTATACTGTTCTTTCCTTCCTTGGCTGTAGGTTGTAAAATATTTGGGTTTGGTTTCTAAAGAGTAAGTTTCAGAATTTGTGACTGGAGGTTATAAAGGAGAAATGACGCTTAAACATGGAAACATTCATCTGTTGAAGTAGAGCAGTTGAGCACAATCTTCATTTTCTGCTGGTCTTTAAAAGACTGTCTTCAACATGCTAAAAATGATGACTTTTTAAAATTTAAATACTTATGTCCAAAAGTTGCAACATACTTAAATCAAAATGTAATTTTCCACGGGAAATGGTGTTGCAGTAGTTCTGCCATTTGAATCTCTCCAGTGTGTTATGGTGCAATCAGTTCTAGCTGATTAGTTCCCTGCAACAAGGCAAAGGTACAGTTGTGTTTGCCTAACTCTGTCAGCTTTGGACATTGGGCTCAGGGGATTTTGAGGGAGCAGAGCACACCTTGTCAGCCCTCTTAAAATAAAAACAAAAGAAAGCATATATATATTGTTGTTTTGTAAAGGTGAGCAGTGATAGTTGTGAGCTGAGACTTGGTGTAGCTATGACAGAAGCTAATTGAGCAGAGGAGTTTGCCTTGGCTTGTGGCAGAGTTGCTAGGTCTCCTTTTGGCTTCTCCAGTGGTCAACTGGTGTGGGAGCAGAGGGTTGACACAAGTGAGCTACTGTTGTCCCATTTTACAGCAGGTTCCCCCGGACAGAAACCACTTTAAATATGGGAACTGAAACATAAAGCCACTCAAGAGGATGAATTCCATTGGATTGGGAGAAGCATGTTTTTTTCCCTTAAAATTCAGGCAGTGCATTCTGCAGGTTGCTACACTAGTTTGGTGTGTATGAAGTTACTTTAACATGTACGAAAAAAATCACACCTACTGTTACTTTTTACTGTTAAGTACCAGTGACCTTCAGCTTAAAGCAGTTTACTCTGTTAACACCACTGGAGTTTGTGAATGTGTGGGATGTGGAATTGGCTAGGGAAGTAATCTTTTTTTAACATTAGGATTTGTTAAAAGGTACTTGTACGGGGAGGTAGTGATGCTATTTATCTTTGTTTGACACTGGAATTACGCAAGTTTTAGGAATCGATCCTGGAACTGCTAGCTTTTCTGTCTAAAAGGTTACAGGTAGTGTAACTTTTTAACATTGTTTGAGCATGGATACTTTTGGCAGTTGAACCACTGACAATATCAAGAGTTGGACTTGGAACTGAGTTGGTTCTGCTTGTCCAGCTGTAGGAAAAGCTTGACTTCATCTGCTTACAAAAGCTGTCCAGATAGCAAAAGCAAGGGTTTCAGAGGCCATGTGCAGGCTTGCAGTGCTGTCTGTCACCAATGGGCCTGCTAGGCTACACGATGGTAGCAGCAGCAGTTATGACTTCTAGTGAGGCAGTGCTCAGACTGGGAAAATGTGTTACCTTTGAAGATACAATTAGAAAAATATCTATGACTAGCTGTCTATCTTTGAGTTGGTTTTTTCCCCTTGCATGTTTTTTCTTAACTGTACCAGCTTTCAAAAAGTTTGTGCTGTTTACCAGTGCTTGAAATACATTCTTCTATTTTTCCAAGTCCTCTCAAGAGGCTTTTAGGATAGAATATGATACCTTTGGTGAACTGAAGGTCCCAAGTGACAAATACTATGGTGCCCAGACCGTGAGATCTACAATGAACTTCAAGATTGGAGGTGTTTCAGAAAGAATGCCAGTAAGTAATTTAAGGCTGTGTTCTTTTCTTCTCTTTAAGTATATTTTGAATGTGTAAGTGCATACCTTCTTCTCAGACTTTGGCCGGGAACATGAGCAACTTTGAATTTTAATCAAAGTTAGAAATTCCATGGCAAGATACTGTTCTGTATTAGAAGTATTTTTTGTTTAATTTAAAAAAGTTGTATATTGCTTTTGAATAATTATTTTATTGTGTTGCTCATTTTTTAAATAGCCAGGATGAATAGAAGACTGTTTTGTTTTTCTGAAGACAAAAGACTGAATGGAGTAGTTTGTTTGCTGTAGAGTTATGTAGCTTGTTATTGAAGATGTTTAGGATAGCATGAGTTGATATGAAGTTACTTTTTCACGTGTGGCTGTGCACACAGCATGAGTGTGCACGGGCTTGGTCACGCACTAACTTTCCACATACTGAAACGTGTGTCACTTTGCCCTCAAAAAGCCTCTTTCGCAAATAGAACCAGTTCTCCCTTTCTGTTCGTTTTAATGTGTGTAATGTGTTCCAGTACAGAATACAAAGCATACCTGGACTAACAAAGGAAGGGTGAGCTGTGTTCTGCTTTCTGGACTGCTCAGATAAATGTTGCTGTTAATGGGAGCACAGGTGATGTGACCTGGTTGCTCTTTGGTTTGGTTGGTCTACTACTGCTGCATTTACGTGCAGAAGGAGTTGGGTTTAGAACTAAACCTGCACTAGAGGTTCCTAAAATGTCCCTTTGGGGAAAAAAATGTAATATTTAAACTTACTCTTGTGTCTCAGGTTCAAGTAATAAG
>VZTM01036638.1:7393-32713 GCA_013400555.1 Jacana jacana
TTACCCTTTTAATGACACTTACCCATAGTGAAGACAAAGTATCTTTTTATCATATCTCTTAATTCAGAAAATATGTGGCATTTTCTGCATAGGACTGAATGTAAAGAAATGGACTAGCTCAAAGATACAAAAAGGTAAGGAATAAAATGCTTTTTTAAATTAGAAAACTGAAACCAGTAATAATTTAAAAGAATAACAAGGCTCAAATCTTTACAGAAAGAGGAAAATAAGAGAAATCGAAGCAGTGTGATAATCACAATCTTAGAGTTTTGTCTCTTTCACTGTACTTTTTTTCCTCAATAGTCTCATGGACGTGCAGTGGTTTCCAGTCTGACAGATTTCAAACAGCGATTCTTCAACTGCTTTTCCTTCTCTGGAACTCTTTCTTCCCATATCAACCTGGTAATTCATTGCTAATCTGTGTTAGGATATCTTAACAGCACTGACAAAACTCAGTTTTCAAGATGAACAATTGAGGTCAAGATGACCTAAGCTGCCTAGCACAGATGTACAAGTACTTACAAGCCATACTTCTGCATTTCTAATAAATGGACTGTGTAAACATTGACAACGTACAAGAGTTAATGTATTTAGTGAATGGATTTAATGATCTCCCTTCACTGTAGTCAAAATTCTTGAGTGACGAGTGATCCCTTGATAACTTTATAGTGTTTTTAATAAGAAAATGAGATCTGTTCCCCATGTTTCGAACTGAGTGGTAAGCAAGAGTGTGTGATTTCTTACAGATGTGTTTGCCAACACATGCTTTTAAATCAGTGAATGGTTTTGAGGTTGAATCCTGGTGCCAGTTTTAGTGTGTTTGGGTATTTAATCCTCCGAAGTATCCAGATTCATATTTCAAAGCTCTTCTGGTACTTCCCTAATATGCCAAGTAAACAATTTGTAATACGTTTTGGTTTGGTTTATTTCAGTTTTTGGAGAGGTCTCGGGGGATGTAGGGTAGGAGCAGCCAGAAATGTTATATTTCTACATGTCTCTTGAATTGTTGGATCGCATCTTGCATTACAAACCTTGAGGTATATCTAGTTTTTTAACATTGGTTTGTGGAAAAAGTTATAATCTTTTAGTGAAGTCCTGAACAATTTTCCCAGTAAATCTGAAGTACAGAAGTCATAGGGAGAAAATAGTGTGACCATGTTTTTCCCTGAAGGAGATGAAACCCTTGAATCTAAGTGAGACTTCCTTTTACCAGTACCTTCTGTTTCCCTAGAAGAATCATAGAATCATTCAAGTTGGAAGAGACACTTGGAAATTAGTTCCTTTTCAATGTCAAAAGATTAAATAAAAAGGAACTAAAATTAAGTTACAGAAGGTTGTGTATGAAGTTTGGTACAGAGCTGGGAACAGTCCTGTGAAGATTAAGGTACGTGACACATGTTTAATCCAGTAGACCACACTGCCTCCCGTGAATTGCTTAAATTCTCTTTACTTAGCTAGACCAACTGTAAAATCCAGCTAATAAAGCTTAACCACCCTTGTAAAGTGCTCTGAGGTCTACATATGAAAAAGCACCACGGAAATGCAAAGCACAGCCAGACTAGTTTTTTTCCTCCCTTGAGGAGTAAGTAGGAAGTAAGAGGTGTGTTTGGCCAGCGTTACTCCTTCCTTCTAGAATTTAATACTCTGTTGCAAATTTCCAAAGCTTTTCCTTCATTCAGTACAGAAGAGAAATTGAAATGAAGCCAGCTTGTAAAACAGGAAAGCTTCACTTTCTCAGGAAGCGTTGTTTAACAGCAAATTAATGTTGGTGCCTACCAGTATGGACACTTCCTCTCCTGTCACACCAGACACATCCGAGCACTTAAAGCAAGGAGATGGGTGATTAGCATCGTCAGAAATTGTATACTGGGCACACAATGATGTATTCCTAATAAATACCAATTATTACTTAGCGTAAACGGGAAAGTAACCTGAGACTCTACTTTGGGTCAGGTATAATGTAATCCTTGGTGGTAAATGGTATATCATTTACACTGAAAAGGTTAAAAAAATAATACTCAATTCCTTTTACAAATGTGTTAGCAAATTATATACAGGGCTACTGGAATTGTAATATACAGGAGAATTTGCTTGCTTTGAAGAATGTGCTAAGATGTGGCACTTGTTGTATATGGAATAACTGAATCTAAACCCAGGGATCTTCTGGGGTTTTTTAATTCTGGTTTGTGAATGTTACTCATGGATTTTTGCTTCCTTATTTCTAACTGTATTGGGCCTGCATAGGGAAAGGACTCATACAGAAATAGCAACAGCTAAAAGCCCAAGAGAATAATACTTTTTGCCTACTCTGCAATAGAGAACACAGTGCATAATACACATATCTGCTTATGCAGGTACTTGTACACTGATCTAATTGAAAATCTTGATCTGCCTCTAATTTAAATATCAGCAAAGCAGTAACTGTACCAGTGAATTCAGTAACATTCCTGGAAGCAGTGTGGAGCGCTGAAGCCATTTAAAGCTGTGCTAAGCTTTAACTCACCTGTGTCACTGGGAAGCGTTTTTAAAGAAGTATCACTTGTCATTCATTAGACTAAAGAGATTTAGGGTGCCTTACAAAAAAGGATGGATTGCTGTGTTTGTCCTGTCCAAGGGAAGTAGTGACCAACCAAACATTACAGAAAATGCACATGTAATTATTTTGTGGGTACCTCGGAATGCAGGCATGGCTAAAAGGCTTCATGGATAAAAAGGTCATATTATATTTTGTTGGCTGTTCAACACAAGGTTGTTCAAATGGTAGATAAAGTTGGTTTGTCAAATACTGCGTTTGTAATCACTGCATTATTTGTAGATGTTTGGGTTTGTTACTTGGTGAACTGAAGTACTAGTGAAATAATGAAGAAAACGATGCCTTATTCAGAAAAGGGACATGGACATGGCTCTCTGAATGGTTCTGTTATGCAGTGGAGGGTTCCCTCTACTGAACAGTTTTAGTGCTTCTATTTACATTAGCTTCCTTTTCTTAGGGGGTTTGTTCAGTTCCTCCAAGTGCCTCGTGCCAGCAAGCTCTCCCTAGTGCTCAGCATGCTATTCCCTTTCCTTGCATAAATGTCAAAGCAACATTTTCTTCCCTTGCTGGCCAGTATTCACTAAATCTGGCTTTGGCTTATAAATTCTATTAATTCTTCCTGGGAATTTTGTGTTCCTTTGTTTCCTTTGTGTCCTATGTTTCCTTTGCCTTTTCTGGCCAGAGAAAATCCTCACTGAAAGTCCTCCTTTGTACTTTATGTTTGTCTTGGTGTCATGGCTTGACCACAAGTCTTTGTTGCTCCATTTGGGATTAGTTCTGTCGCTAATGTGCCTGAGGAAGTGTCTCTGGGTAGGTGTTGCTATAAAGATTTTTACCAAAATAAAAGGCAGGTGCATAATACCTGCTTTAAAGGATCAGTATGAGATCAGCACACTGTTTTGGAGATACAAAAGCTAAATTAATAAATGATAACTTGATTGGTTAAATAGCCTAGGGTCTGTGGTCCTTTAATGACAATAAATAGTTTTTACATCTGAGAATTGATCCACAAATTTCTGTATCTCATCCGAAAGAAAATGTGGAATTTGGGCCAGTTTGGTGACGCCAACGGTCCATGAACTATACAGGATCCATCTTCACTGACTGATAAGAGAACCAGTGACTTCAGGCTCTGATACAGACCTGGATTGTATGCCTAAAGTCAGTTGGCATCAGTCTCTTGCTCTTTCAGGTGTTTCCCTGGCTTAAACCAGAGTAGTTTTCTGCCCACTTGCCTCAGTTGGGAAGAATCAGATACTCAGAGGACAAGTAACGGTGTAAACTGAGTTCTGTACCTTAAACTTGATACATCTTGAAGCAGCCCTGTCATTTGAGAGTTATCCTGCGCCTACAGATGGTACCATAAAGAAACAATGCTGAACATGGTGGTGTAGATAGTATCTGCTACTTACTTTTAATCCTTCCACTCTTATTATGAAATATAATCCTATTTTAATCTTCCTTTGCAGTTTTACAGACATGTTTCTATGTACAGTCTTTATTATATCAATTAATATTTTATCACTATTAAATGAGATTTGGTTTTTTTATCTTAAAAAAGGGGAAAACTGGATATAGAACTGCAAACAGTATTGGAAACTATTATTCTAATTGTTGCTGAAAATGTGTCACCATTTGCCACTTTCTTCTATTTTTTAAGAGTGAAAACACATGAAAGTAATTGCTTTGCTTTGTGGAACACCGATAGGAAAAAAAGATTTAGCTTGGCAGATATTTTGTGCTATCCATTGCTTTATGTCACAATTTTAAGTCACTGAATAAGATGATTGTAGCTACTACTGCCCTCTTTAAAGATAAACCCTTTCACAATAATTCTGCTGTAATACAGTATTGTCAGGAAATGCAATATGCTTTACCTTCATGAGAAAACCTCTCTAATTGGAATCATTGGACCTTGACTTACTTGTCACAGCTATATTCAGGGTGAAGGTGAAATCTTTGAGAAGGCTGATCATGAAAATTAGACCATAGCTTCTCTGAATAAAAATATTATACGAGGACACATTCATATTCAAGCTCTTTCCTACTAATTTTTTTTCTTGATTTGTGAGAACAATGGGTGATGGGGGGGAAGAGAGTCAGACTTGATGGCATTTGAGCAGTCTGACTTGTTGCAATTCAGTAATTAAAATTCAGAAAAAAATAAACAACTACTCTTGTTTCTCGTTGCTTGGAAGAGTTAATAAAAATCTCAGTCTTAAATTTGGGAACAGGTGGGGGAATTGCAGCTAAAGCCATTGAGCTTAATGAGAATTAGTCATGCATTCTGATTGTTCTGATATTGGATGAGGGACCTGCAAGGCAAGTGCTTTTCCTAAGCTCCTAAAGTCTGGATAATAAATAGAAACAAATCATCTTCTAGTGATTAGTAGATACGTATATAGAGAATTCATAACAGTAAAACAAGACAGCTACATTGCAGTGTAACAAAGCCATAGCTGAGGCACCCTTTTCTCTATTTACTATTATTATCGCTATTATTGTTATTTAAGAATGCTACGAGCTGGTTGCTAGTGTTTTCCTAAAATATGAACAAATAAAACCAATTAGCTGAAGAGCAGCGTGTGGGTTACAGAAAAGCACAAGAAAGCGCAGTGGGTGGGGGCTGGCCCAGCACATCGGGAAGGCTCAGAGTTGGCTTCAGTGCTGCAGGGGTTGTCACACCGGAGAGGTAATGAATGCTGGGAAAGATAAAAAACATGTACCGTGTTGATTTAATAGCACAAACAAGTTATGGATCCCGTGGTATGCAGGAAATCTATTGGAAATGGTGGAAAACTCCCCCAAATTAGCCGGTCAATGATTCTGCATATTTGTATTCCCGGGAAGAAAATTAACATTTGATCTGAAAAGGTCATCGGGTTCCATTCTGACTTGGCTCGAATGACTCTCACTGCAAGCTTTCAAAGCACTGATCAGCCCTCTCTTTATGTTGAGTAAATGCTCTTGATTCAGTTTGGTAATTCTTAACAACTGCTGTCAGTAACTTGTGCGTGTCCAGCTCCAAGCATTTTAACGTCTTTAATGATTGCAATGTAAACCAAGAAGATCCTTATTTTATAAGGATGTATTTTCTTGGCTTCTAGGAGACTTAGGTGACTGGTTAGTGCAAGTCTAAATTAAACACTTGCTGTGATATGATGGGTTTACATCACATTGCGCTCAGAAGGTTGGTCTCAGAAGACCAGCTCTCAGTGAAAGGAAAATTGTTGTCCCATGTAAGAGGGTGGTGGATTATACCCTGCTAGCCTTCTGGTTATTCTTGACTCCGTGGAATGGAGATGGCTAGGAAGTAAGCATTGACTCTCCAGTGAGTGGCTTTAAAAGGTTTGTTTAGGCTACCAAATTATTAGTATTGAGTTAAAAAGTAGTGGTAAATGAGGGAGAAATATAAATAATTAAATTATAAAATATAAATTATTAAAAGAGTGCATGACTTGTTACTTATGAAAGTGTCCCTAAAACCTTTGCTGATGCACTAAGCAACTCTCCTATTCTTAAGTAGAGATTTTTATGATGGAGCTGAAGGAAATGGAAAAGCATAAAATCAAAAAGAAATTACTAGAGATTAAATAGTTTTTATTGCCAAATCAGCAACACACAGCTAATGGAAAATATTTTCTGCAGACAGATGGGATAGTCAGCTATCCCAGGAGCATAAGTATGAAGTATCTGTTAAGATTCTTTTTTATACATTTGCATATAAAGATAAACATCATTAGTAGGGGCTAATTGCCCTGTAGGAACTAAAATGTGAGCATTAGCATCTTCAGGGTTGCTGGTTGTTGGGGGTTTTTTTAATCTTTTTTTTTTTTTTAATCTTTTTTTTTTTAAGTATCTCTATCACCCATCATGTTTGGTACTGCATGGCTGCAACAGATAATTACTACCATTAAGAATCTCAATCACAAAATCAAAACCATTTGGAATGGCTTCCAGGGCCACCCAGCACAGTAAGTAACCATAGAAAATGACTATATTAGTTGTTTTGCTCATGCATATTCATAAGGACACTTGATTTGAGTTTCATAGTAGGGGGCTTGTAAAAAGCTCATCCCCAGATTAGCCTCTACAGAAGAATGAATATCAAAGGTAAAAAAGATATCATACATCATGAAAAAATCTTTCTAAAAAGCAATGCATAATGCAAAGAATTATGTATTGTGTCTCCTCAGAAGAAAAATAGTACTATAAAAAAATGGGATTTCAAGTATTTAGCTTCTTCAGTTGTCCTATTGATGGAAAAGGTCAAGGATTAACGCTGTACAGAGGTTGGTTACTGTGCCCCATTGCTGGTCAAGGAGCAGTTGAGTCATCTGTGATTAATACCCCTGACTTGTACACAGTATTTGGGAGTCTGTGAGATGTATGACAAAGACAGTGGTATTAGCACAGTGGTGTCAGTTAAAAAACCTACTTATGTTCTAAATATCGCTGTGTTATTTCACACTTGAGATGTTTGATTTCAATCTTAAGCTTGGACAAGACCTTGTTGACATTTAAAAAACCAAACCAAACAAACCAAATGCCTGTCTTAATGACATTCAGCTAATGTTTGTTGTTGCGTAACAAATGTGTTAAATTATGAATTAGAAATAGTACAAAGAAATCTTCCAGATATCTTTCTTTTCTAAAAAACCATACAAACCCAATATAATCTAAAAATGAAGTGCTGGTTTCTGAAATACAGTATCTGCCTCCTAGGACCTGCCCAATGTGCATGCAGAGCAGGTATCTGGGAGCCACCAGTTATTTACTGGAGTGGGTTTGCAGATGCTGCTTTTGGATTTTGTTACAGCGAACCCTAATCTCAAGAAAGGGGAACTTTTGTGGTTCACATACATGTGCCAGGTCAGGGAGAGGCCATCCAGCGGTAGCCTTGCTCATCTGTAGTAAAATAACCTCAGTAAAGTGCAGGAAACTTCAGGAGAGTGATGCCCACTGAAGAACTGGGAGAACCAGCTGTGTGAGGTTACTGTGAAAAAATGAGCTCCAGTGGTTTTCAGGCAGAACTTTCAGCTGCATTGTCAGTGTGTGAAGTATCAAGATGACTGGGGCCATATTTTCTGTTACATTTTCTATTCATCATAACCCACCTATCTCTATTTAAAAACATGCGGTAGCCACCAAGCTGATAGAGATTCATACACTAGAGACACTTGGATTTGATTTAGCTTTTCCAGCTTCAGTCCAAGCAGTAATAGACTCCTGGGGACATTGTGGTGCAAAAGTCTGAGGAGGACAAAAGTTGAGCTGGTATGACCTGACACACCCTTTCAGACTTCTATCCTTACTTTCCTGCTGTTGTCTCACTTTGCATCTATTTAGACATTCATACCATAGGTTTTAATGCCATTGGGGGAGTAAAAGGTTTTTCTTTCCCTTTGCAAAGCCCCATGTATTGTTCTGTTGCTAAATGAGGCATTGAGAGAGCCACGTTAACGCCAATGCTCTTACTTCATTGTCAGTGGGGCTGGGGAGAGGGCGAGACTATAGCAGAGTCTCAGCTGGCATTATAGTCACTGCCGAGGCCTGGAAGTGAGATCAGTACCTCTTCAGCTGGATATTCCCCTTGGCCCAGGTACTCCCATTTGCTCATGGCTGTGTTTATTGGAAAATAAGATTGCAAAAAACATCTGTGGATCTTCTGTAGGGAGTCCAGCTCAGTTACACTCTACTTCTGTATGAACTAAATGGAAGGGAGGAGAAGAGAGAAGCAAGAATGATCTGTGGATGTGATGAACAGTTCACATAAAAGGATATTTTTCTCACAACAACATTAGAAACTATGCAGGAAAATTTCTGATAGAAATCAGGAATTCCTATCAGGAAGTGATACAAAGCAGTGACCTCTGCATCGAGCATAGTAGATAATACTTAAGATGGAGCATAACATGTTTATGAAAGTGTTCAGGTGTATTTCTCCACACCAGCAAGGGGAAGAGTGCTCCCAGCTGCATTGCACCATTAGACTAATTCTGGTGGAAGTACAAAGCTGCTGTTTACAGCAGAATAGTGTGATGGGGAAGACCTTCAGTCCTCTCCACTGCGGTAACTGAAATAAGACATTCCTGGTGTCCAGGCAGTTTGAAGTTCAAAGAAATGTGAGTATTAACTGGATGTGCTGAGTACATGCCAGATGGAGTACCTGGCAGACAGATGGATGTGCTGTCTGGCCCTGTCATAGGCCCTGTTCTTGGGGGTGACCACTAAGTGATGTGACTCAAAAATAGATTTTTCAGGAAATTCATGAAGTTGTGGTATGCCATGGTTAAAAACAGTCTGCAGTTAATATTGCAGTTGAGGTGGTTTGTTGTTTTTTGGGTTTTTTTTACTCAAAGCCCTTAATTAATCTGTGTCTAAATGGATTCTTTTTGTAAGGATATAGTGAATGGATTCTCTGTGTAGCAAACTCAGCCGATGCTCCTGTTTGTGGGCAGGTCTGAGAAACCAACTGCTTTATATGCAGTTGTGTTTGTTTACAAACAATGCTGTTTGTATCAGGAGTGTCTGCTTACAGCTGTTACCAAAGATCTCTTTTAGTGAATGTAGTAGAATACAGACCTAAAGAAAGGCAATTCAACCTTTATTTGACCTTAATCCTTGTAATTATCTCCACTATTGCTATCACAAGAAAATAGTATTCAAGCACACAGCAGCTGTGCCTGAGGGAGCTATGGGAAGGGGAATGGGGGAAAAATAAGTTTATAGTGTAATTAGAGCACTATCAGTAGCCATAGGTTTAAAAAGTATATCTTAAATAGGCTAATTATATAATGTGAAAGCATCTCAAAGCAACCTCCCATCCTGTGATTCTATTACTTCACTGTCTGGTTAACAGAACATCATCAATAGGAGACCATCACCAAACTGATGTTCATATAGTGCTAAAGTTTGCAGTGCTCCAATGCACCTGGAATATTCTATGTCTTCAAGTTACAGCAAATTGATCAAATTGTTGCCCTACTGGAACTCTAAGTGGATTAAGGTAAGTGGATTAGGTGGTCAGAAATGCCTTTTTTTCAAGTGCTCACACACTGCATTGTGCAGATGTCGGAGTAACTACTTAGTCTGGAAATTGTTTGCTTGATAAAATGAAATGCAAATAAGAGTTAGCACAAGGTAGTCCTAGTCTGTGTTTTGGAGGGAACAGAATATTCCACCCTGTTTTCCAGATTTCCCCTGTGCAGCAGCCTCAGCATGGTCTCCCAGAAGTCCTGTAACTCGCCAGAAACATGACTGTATGGACACTGCACACTAAAATCTAGGGTCAGAGCTTTAATAAAGAAGAGCCTTAGTTATTGCTGGAGAGTTTCCAGAGAGATGTAGTAAATAAATACAACTATTACACTTGTGGTCTGGTTGAACTCTTACACTCTTGCTGCATGATCCATATTCTGGATGTGGAGAAGTTTACTGAAGTGTTGCATTTCAAGTATTTCTTCGTTAGTCTTCCATATTGCAAAGGCTCTTAATTTGAGGATTTTCAGGGAATCACAGATTTTTGTTTAGTAACTAAGTAAGCTCCTAAGGACCGAACCTGAACTAAAACAAAGCAGGAGAAAACAATCTTTCCTTTCTGGTCTAAGTTGTATGAATCCTATGAATTCAGTGAACTGGAGTCACAGAAGATGGCATGATATTTCCTGGCTGGTTCAGGTTCTGTTATGTGTTCAACAAAATTATTTCCGTTTAGCTACTCACCACTCTCCTTTGACCACCTTAAAATTACTGTAAAAATTCTCTCAATTTTCAAAATATGCTCTTGAGTGAAAACTCTGTATCTTGGCAACCAGGAAGGGACAGTTATCCTCTGGAAAAAGTCATCCTATCTGCCAAGATGAATTTATTATCATAATTCTTGCAAAGATATGTGAGTTTATTCCATATTTCTTCTTTGGCTCTCTACTGTGAGAGAGATCCCAATTCATTGATATTGAAATTCCGCAAGTTACAAAACGTAGCCCTTAACTGAATCTTGCTGAAGTGGGTTTAATTCAGTTCTAAGAAGTTCATGTCTGGTGGTATAGTACAGCTCCTTACAGCAGTCAAGATTTCTCGTGCTTAGAGAAAAGCAGTTCTCAATTTAATTCAAGATTTCTTAAGATTACTCTGTATCAGAATATGTACAGCTCGGCATTTTTCCATGCTGGAGAGGCACAAAAGAAATTTTGTGGACATGGAGCTACTCACTGTAAAATGGCAAGAGATTTAATGCAAAGAACCTTCTATTTTCAAGAGACAGCTGCTGTTGCCTAGGAAAATAGTTAAATAGCAGTACCTTTACATTTTCTTTTCTAAATCTTCAGTCTTAAATTTAAATTATACAAGAAAATATTAGTTCTTTGTATCATTGTTCATTTAAATGCAGGACATGGACTCAAAGCAGAAAAGATAGAGGGAGATGTGAAAGCGAGTCTGAACCTCTGAATTACATTACAGAGGTTTAAATTCTTCTTTGAAGGATGAAGACAGAAGCAGACTTAGGTCTGTCTGTAAGATTAGCCACAGGAAACCGTCGGCTAAATTAATAAGTAATTTGAGATGAGTGAATGAAATAGTAGAATTTTAAAGATGGGCATTAACTAGTTAGCCTGTGTTAGGCTTTCCTTAGAAATGGTAATAAAACTTCCCTTTCGGGTCATGCCATAACGTGACCTTCTCCTGGTGCTGATGGCAATCTCAGAGGAATACACGGGGAATGCGCACGAGCAGGGACTGAATGTGTTTGGCATCCCCGCCCCAAGCTCTGTGTATTTTTTCCTGTTTTGGGTTAGATTATCGCTTACCTCGGAGAAAGCAATAGCAGCAGGAGAAGTAGGATAGGAAGAACTCAACTGGTGTGTTTTATGGTTTCTTCCCTTTTAGGGTAATTCTTATTTTAAGCTATTCAAAGGATGTGGCGGTTAAAGAGGAGTCTTGCCTGACAGAAAGTCTTCTGCATTTCTTCAGCTGAACACTTCTGAGCTTTGAGACAATTTCAGCCATGACAAAAGCAGCTAGGAGGAGCTCACTGGCAGAACAGCTCTCTTCATGGGGAGGTGGGGGCGTTAGAACACACCATCAGCAGTGGGTACAGGGTGCCAGGCTGCTGCGCTACCTCCTGGCAGGGGCCTTGCCCCAGCTCCCCCCCTTGTCCCATAAGTCATCACAGCCTCAGCTGCACAAGATGAAAACTGAATCTTGTTTTCAGAAGACTCTGAACCAAAGAAATTGCAAAACATATTCATATGCAAATGAATTTCTATCAATTTCAAAATTAAATTCAATCAGATTACTTCTTTCAGTATTCCATACTTGCCACTTGCTATCTCCCTATGTCTGCTACATTTTACACTCTAAACAGTTGATTACAAACAGGAACAGGGTTTAAATACGTCAGCAAGGCTGGCTGTCAGGAACTAGATGGCTCTTTACCAATTCCTACTCAAACCTCTATATCAAAACATATTTTTCATAATTTTCATGTGTTTCCTTTACAGTAAGATTCCTGGCATTTTAAAAAAAAAACAAACCCAAACCAACAACCAACCCACTGATTTTATGTGAAAAGAAATAGAAATAGTTTTGAAAAACATGAAAGTAAATTTGGAGTTTGTATTTGAGTAAATAATTCTTGGTACTTGATTAGGGCATTTTACTTGGTGTTATTATGTAGTAAACTTGAAGATCCAATACAGGGAAATTTTCCCAGACCTTAGGTTTAAAGGCTGGACAATAAGTTCTTGTCACTTTAATAATCTTTTTCATTACTGAGTTCTTACAGGTTTATGCTTACAGTGATGCTATATATATATATGTATGTATACACACACACTCCATTACTGATTTGGGGGCAGTCAGCTCATAGTAACCAGACATACAGTATTTTTTTGACGTCTGACCATGCTGCCAACAGGTTTCATTAAACAAAATGGCTATACCCCTTTCAAGAGCAGTTTTGGGGAAAAAAAGAGAAGCTGGATGGCCTGCACAAAAATGAGGAATATACTAATATGGAAAGTCCACTAAAGTCTGGATTTGGACACTTTCTATCTATCATGTTACTGAGTCAAAGAATCAGGCTGGTCTATTTGAACATACTTAAAGCCATGGTTTCCATGGAGGGCGCGTTGTCAAGTAGCATTTTGCCAGAGAGGAAGGTTGGTTGCCTTCGCTATAATTCACCATGCTCATTACAGTTCTCTGTTCAAACTGACAGCACCCTCTAGTGTGAGAGTATGCAGGAAAACCTCTAGTAAGACAAATTGCATTACGATTTTCTGAGCATTATAGCTCTTCTACAGTATTTCTTTAGTATTCTTTAAATAATTTCTAAAGGAAGCATCCATTTATTGCTGAAATAATTTTCGGATATGTAAATTGCTTCCTGTAGCTTTTTCAGGAAGTCCTTAGAAAGTAATAGTAATATTATTCAATATTTACTATTGTAACGGGTTGTGGTTTTTTTCTATTAGGTCTTTGCAAATGAAGAAGTGCCACACTTAATCTTAAGGCATTTAAGTTCCTGTTTGTTTTATCTTTATTCATCCTTAAAATATGTATTTGTAATTACCCAGGAACTTGGTAATGTGCAATTTTTTAATTTATTTAATAGTAAAACATAATATTCTTTAGAAATTCATAAGAGCTATCTCCTCAAGTGTGATGAGCAGTATGAATCAAAAAGAGTGGGTTATTTATTTAGTTATTTTAGATTTCCTTTCCTTTGGGCCAGCCTACTAGTGAATCCAGATAAGAGCTTCATTTACACTCCACTTGTAATGTAAAAACACCTTTGTAAAAATGAAAATTATGCCCAGAGTGTGGAGTTTGGGTCCTTCAAATAAGTGCCAGGAATACAATGGAAGGGTTGCTCTTGTCTCCCTTAAGCTCCCTTGAAAGCTCTTGCTTATGTGTTGGACCCTCATAGAGTGTGAAACTCCATCTGCGATCGGGAATGATAACACCCAGCTCCGTTCGTCCTTTTAAATACCCTTGATGCTGGTGCCTGGGGGTTTCTCTAGTTCTTCTGTACTGTGGGCAGTCTCTCCACTGGGATGGATGCTTGTTGGGAGTTACTTTCATGTAATCAGCGACACAGACAACACTTTCAGTAATGAGGTTTCTGAATATTTCTTCAGTTGTTTGAAAGGAAAAGGAACTCATGCATAAAAATAGCAAAAAACTCTCAACTAGAATCTGTGCCCTTCTGTGTTCAAGGCAGGATCTTCTCAGTCGGCAACTCTTCTTTCACAGATGGAATGCAAGGAAAGGGAAGTGCACACATGTAAACACACGTGCCTTGCTTGTGTGCTGCTGAAGTCTGTCTCTTTTGTGTCTGGTGCTACTCATTACTCCATGGTGGCAGGCAACATTAAGTCCTGTTATTGCAGCTTTTATGGTCTATCACCTTCCACTTCTAAAGTTTAGCCCTTTGTGTATGTGTGACTGAAATGAAAGTCCAAACCAGTGACTCACTGTTATGGAATAGGTTACTGGGTTATTAAAATTTTAAGTTTTTCCTTAGGCACATATGGGAGCAACCCCAGTAAAGTAGAGGACTTAGCAGAAATAAACTGCTTCTGGGTGCAAGTAAGGTAATTGTTGTCTGATCCAGTGGCATTATTTTGAGAGTTACATATCAAAGGAGGGAATAATATTTCTCATACTCTAATAAGACTTCTTTCTACATGAGTCACATCTGGTAGAACTCTCTTTGAGGAAAAAGATAAAGTTCATCTACAAATAATAATGATTTGCATATTCCTGTTATGACAGCTGCATTATTCTGAGAAGTGTGCTGTGCTATTTCTATGGCTTCTGAAAACAAAAAGGTGAATTTCAGATTGTAAAAAAAAAAAAATAAAATCAGAACAAATGTTCTCAGCATGTAATTAGGCCATGCATATCATGAACATTGTTCTTGTGACTGCTTTTATAATTTTTACATAGTTATTTCAGAAAGGTTAAAAATTATGCATGCCGTCTTTATTATATTACACACATAATTTGGAAAAAAGCATTTCTCTGCACTAAAAATAATAAATTAAAGAAATACATTCATTGTGTTGAGAAAAATGTATTTCTCGAGCCTCAAATAATTTAATTCCTTTTTATTCTATGCAAAAAGTAATTTTCTCCTAGGGAGAAATTATTGCTTAACTACTGCTATGTATTCACTGGCAGTCTTAGCCACTCAGCCAAAGATAGTTCTAAAAAGGAAGTAGAGAAAGCAGATTGAAGTGAAATCCTTAAACTAAATATGAAAAATAGAAGACTTAAGGTTTTATATGTTTCTTTCACAAAGAACCCGTAATGTTCCTGACATTAGAAAAGCATTTATAATAGAACTGCAGTGACTTTAGCATTGTCCCATCATGATTACTGTAATGTCTGATCAGTTTGATGTTTATTCCTCTGAGTACCCTACTCGTTTCCAGGATGGGGCACACTTTAAAAAACAATAAAATAAAAAAAAAAAAAATGGAGAGGATTGAGTGAAAGCATAGGAGGAAATGAATCTTAAAATATTTTTTGCCCATTATTTTATTTTCTTTTGTTAATGTAAGGTTAGGTTACAAACTGGAGGAGGAAGGGGATTGCTAAACTGGTTCTGGGTAGCAGCAATTTTCATAGCTGTCATTGTTGATGTGCTTGGATAGCAGCGTGAGCAGTCGGTGTAAGCTGGTACTAACCACCCACTCAAACACCCGAGACTGCTACTAAACACTGGTCATGAAGAGAGCATGCAAGTAGGCCATGAAGTATTGTACCAGCCTGTCAGGGGCAGAAATGTGAATGGTAGATGGCACTTTCCAAGTTGTTAACTGCAGCCTCATTGCATTTCCATTAGGGTGTATGGTAACGTGGCACTGTATATGCTTGGATGGGACCTGGGATTATTACTTGAACACTTCAGTTGAGTCCTGGTGCAGATTAGTGGTCTCTCCCTCATTCTCTGCATCGGCACATAACAGATGAGATTTCTTTTCATAGGTACAAGCTATTTGAAGGTGTGGGTTACCAGAGAGACCCTTCCCAAGGATCAGTATTTGATATGGGTATTTAAGTAATGCTTATGGGTAATACTGGTGGAATCTAGGTGAGCTACTTGCATGTGATCAGTATCTTTAGTACAAAAACTGTAACCATCCAGGCTAGAAAACTAGGGAACAGTCAAGTAACCGAGGTGCTTATATGTAACCAGGATAGGAAAGTAGTATATTTACTTGGTATGGTATAAAGTTTAACACCAATAGTATGACACAAACCTAGAGGAATAGTAGTGCTGGAATACAGGTAACAGGATATGCTTCTCAGAGAAAACAGCAATAAAAGGTGAGATGGAAGCATTAAGGATTTATCAACCTTACACGCTGCCATAACGTGCATTAAAAAAAAAGGCCATGTTATTTTCAAGAGTAATACAGTCTGGTTGCAGGGTCAAAAAAAGGGGATGGAAGCTAAGAAGCTAACTTTTGGAACCTGGCATGTTTACAAACAGGATGATAGTTATAGCTTCTGTGTGGTGATCCAGTTCTGTGTTTCTGTATCTCTACCAGTAAAATCTGTTTGGATATGGATTTCTTCAACTGGCTTCCCAGAAAAATCATGGCATTTTAATTGCTTACATAGAGCACGTAAAAGCAACTTGTACTTAGTGATTACTATAGATACTGATCTTGATTGAGATGAAAATAAGCTGGACTTAATAAACTATTTCTTCTATCTCTATTAAAGATAAATTTCAATTTTTAAAAATCTATTAGTAGTATACCAGTTTCCAAAGTGAACTCTTCCTCTGCAATCCCATTCATTGCTGAAGAGTCTGCCGGGATAAACAGGCTTCATCCTGTCACGAAATCATAATATGCATCATGACATTATATTTTGTTGTCATGGAAGCAGTTGCAGTGATATTCTTGATTCTGATGTGAATCTTAACAAGTCTTTTACCAGCCATCAACTATCCATCTGAGGGGCAGGTTCTTGCTTGTGTTAGGCATTCCCCTTCAGAGAGCCTGTCAGTCATTGATTACCAGGTCGCATGCATGATAGAAACCAGCAATCCCACTAACCTTCACAGCTTTACAACCTTTCTGGTTTCATAACAATGTTCAAGTGACTCGGAAAATCAGTCACAGAAGCTTCTAGCAGGACAAAACAGGTGCTTTGTAGCCAGGTGGATTTTGGGGAATACTTGTGCATCCTGAGCTAGAGAGAAAATGTGGCAAATCCTTGATGTTGTGGGTTTTGGAAGAGACTGGTTTACACATTCTTACTGTAGATAGTTCTAAAACAGAGGTTTTGCCCACATCACAAATTTGATCTGCTTTCTGTTGCAGGTACTTCTGACTCTGTGGTCTTATTCTACTGTTTTTATTGCAGAGCTATGGCTGGACCTTGGCCATAGCCAAGTTGACAAGTCATTCTGCTCATTCTCTGAGTACTCAGCACAGATTTACAGTTCACTTTTGTTTTAGTTATAAGAAGAAATCTATCAGGAAGCACAACTCTTCCAAATCTCTGCCTTTCCAAGTGTTTCTCATGGTGCAGTGCATGTGACTTCAGATTTCATATGGCTGTATGACTGCAACTGGGAAACTGGGGTTCATTGTCCTTTCTCCTGGCTGTTAAACCACTCTGTTCAGAAGAATAGCATGAATGCCCTCCTGTTCACAGATGTTATTAGTGTTACTTGGATGTGTGTGAATTCCAAGCTTTGGGTATGTCTTACTGACTGACCTAGCTCACCTCCTCCTGTCAGTTGCTCCCTGCACCGGGGTAGAACTGTTCCTGGCAGATGGCAGGGAGCATGACGGTGAGAATGCTACCCTTCTATCCCCCTGCTGACCTTCTACACAAGTATGAGTTCTGCTTAAATAATTCATGGGGAGCTAACAGGGTTTTCTCTCCCAATTTATTTCACTGTTTAGTCCAGAAAGCTATTGACACATCAAGGTGTTTCAGTCTTCATCATGCAGCTAGAGAAGTCATTAGAATATTCAGTTCACGTATTGCTTCAGTGAAGCATTAAAAAATGGTTTAGGTGCCTAGATGAATTTGGTTTAAGAGACCACGTTTAACACATCTGAATCCCATTGAAATCTTGAAAGCCTGTACCTGCCAACAATGTTAGACCAGGGAGGCCAGGAGAGTTTAGGCCAGGGGAATGTAAGCTGTTTGATTACAGAGCTGTGCCATTCATTCGTCATTGGGGTCTTGGCAGATACGCAGTTGTATATTTTACTGTTTGAGAAGGTGAAAGCTAAAACCACTTTTTTGTTGTTGTTTTGGCTTTGACTGTCAAAATACTCTGGCAATGCAGAGTGAGTTATTACCGGTTAGGGTTTGGTTTGTCTTTTTTTTTTTTCAGTTTGAGGAAATGTAAACCTTTTACATATTGAAGAAAATAAATAGAAATGGAAAGAGTTTGATATCTGTTTCAGATAAGAACAATTGTAGCTGTTATTGAAACCAAAGCAATCAGCATAGCACTTAAGCATATGTTCAAGTCCTTTTAAAAGGCAGTAGGCATTCCACATGTGTTCGATTCATTTAAATCTTGATTTCACAATTGAATGTACATAGAATACTTTGTGAAAGCAGAATCCTAGGCCAAGTCTAAACTACAAATTGCTTATAATATAAAAAGGCAAATTAATCTAGTGAAAAGGTTTATATTGGCCATGCTTGCAAAGCACCGCTTAGTACCTGGTTACACTAGCAAAACTGAGTGTTATAAACAATGGTTTATTTCATCCAGAAAGGATGTTTTCACTTTTTGATACTGAGTGTGGCTTATTGAAGAAGTAGAATAATCCCAGCTAGGAGTGTTTGGGCAGGATGGCCTACTCTTATAGCTGCACTACCAAGCCCTTCAAGTGTAGCCTGTCTACTGTTGTAGTCACACTGAAAGGCTTTAAAAATTGGATTCATTGATGCTTAGGTCTCCTTCTTGTGATCTGTAAAGAAGGAATTTTATCTACCTGTGCACTGATCTTTTCAAAACCCCATGCACTGCTTGTTCTTGACACTCATATTATGGGGACTGATGTACAATCTTTTTACTATTGATGAATTTTCTTCCTCTAAAACCATGCACTGAAGCTCTAGCTTCAGTAGAAAACACGTTTTCTATTAAGATTTAAGGTAGCAGTTGCAATGTAGGGTGCCTTGTCACCAAAAGATGCTGTGCTTAGCTCCACTGCATGATAACACTTAAGGATAATGGTTGCAGCCATGTAGGGGATTATAAACTTTAAATTACAAATAATGTGCTGAAACAAAAGTTACAGTTCTATTCCTTAGAAAATGTATATCGACTCCAAAGGCGTTCACCGCCTGTTCTTTCACATGTCTAGGTTATTAATTGTCTTCTGATTGTTCCCAGTCAGTATTGTTTCTCTAACTGACTCTGAGATCTAAAGAATGGGTATTATGTATAAAAGTGTGTCTGTTATTCCAGGGAAATGAGTTTGTCTAACGAAAGATGTCACTGTTTTTTACAACTCTTGCTGTACTTAAACTGTGAGAGCTACGACACAGCAACTAGGATTACCTCAGTGCAAAGATGTCATCATAATGCCTTATTGAAAATCTGCCGTGTCTTCAGGAAAGGTACACTCCCTAATCTTCTCCTATTTCATACCAACTCAGTAATAATTGCAGTCATATTACACATAAAATTATTAAGTTTAACAGTTAAAGGTGCAGAAAGCAACACTGCATGAAAGGCACTGAATTTTAACTGTGTTTTCTTCTTGTATTAATGGACAACCTACCACACTTCTTTAAGCTTTTTATGCTTTCCTGAACTTCAAAGTTAAGGTTTAAAAAGTTACTGATGTATGTGCCTTTTCATAATATATACAAACCAGTTAGATTCTCTGTTAAGAATGTCATAATAGCCAGAAAAATAGCAATTCAACAATCATGTATTAAGCTCATGTGACAGTAAATACTTTCAGTTATTTTGCATGGAAACTGCCATTACAATGGGATGCAAGTTCAGCTATATTTCCCACAATTACAAAATCGTATCAGAAGTCATTTGGTGCTCACACTGTTATCTAATATTATTACATTAAGTGGAAGAATTGCTTAAATGTAGTGTTGTGAAAGTGTAGCAACCACAAAAGTAGACTCAACATTAAAGGATCATATGATCCCCATTACCAATACAAATGATCTCTCACTAAAATGTAATTATGCTATGTCTGAGGGCAAGTTATTTTTATTTTCTTCTCTCCCCCCCACCTTCTTAGACTTCTACAGAACAAAATAACAATTCATATCCTCCACAGACTAAACAGACTTACCAGGACTAAGACATACTAAAGCAATATAGGGCTTCAACCTGGAAACTGTAAACCAGCATATTAGAACATTGTGGCTTAATAACCATCTAATGTAACAGCAGCATTTGAACGTTTTGAATCCGTGTCATCCTTTTAGTATGGAGTGGCACTGCTCTAACGGGAGATGTTCAGGGAGCATAAAGCACTGCATCTACTTGGAAGCACAAAAGCAGATAAACTGCACCCTTGAGAGATAATGAAACACATGCTAGGGCAGAATAAATAAGCTTTGGAATGGGTAAAGTCTATACTTCCCCCTTTCTCCTTCTCCTAATTGTCTTCTTACAATACCTCTTTGTGAAGGAGGGAAAAGAAAAAAGAATTATTTCCTTAAAAGTGCTTTCCTCTTTACAGTATAGAGGTTTTGTGGGGAAAATGAAGTGCAGATAGAGATACAGTGGCTACAGCCACAGGCATTTGGTATTGTATTTAGTGTTGGAGTATACTTAAAAAAAAAAAAAAAAAAAGGTTACCTGAAGAACTTTGTAGAGTGAATGGTAAAAGCTTTCATGAAATCAGGTGATCCTTGATTCATGACAGAAGGTTTATTTCTTTGCCCAACACCCTCCTTAGGGTCTTCTCAGACATCTGATCATTTTATAATAATAGGATAAGCGGTTTGTCAGGAGCTCCACAGGGTCTTAGAGAAGACTCGAAGTCTGAGAGTTTGAACTGAACTCCCTGTTCCTCTCGTAACTTCCTTTTTGATTCCCAAATGTCATAGCTCATTTTCATTAACCCATTAAGGGATTTCTTCGTATAACAGAACTTTCAGGTGTTGGATGCACTCTGAATGTATCCCATGCTCGCTGCTAACATCCTCCAACAAAAAACAAAACCGTATGCCAGATGGGCTGTTAGTCTGGTCAGCATATTCAGCCCTTCACACGTACATATTCAGCCATTGCTGTTTTCAACACACTGTCTCCTTTTGTCAGGGAAGCACATATGCATTGATTGCCTCTCTGATGTAGCAGTTGTTTAATCATCAGGAGTAAAAATGGTTGTAGGCAGTAGCTCTTATGGAAATAATTTGGTTTCAATATCTATTTTGAAATCTCTGGACTCCTTATTTACTTACACATAATCATCAAAATAGTTTATCGCTATCAACTGGTTATAGACTTATTTCATAAATGATCCTTCAGTTTTTTAAAGTTTTATTATGACTACAACTAAAACAGGCTGAAATTTTAATTTCATAAATGAAACCATAATTCCTATCTACACAGAACTGCCTAGAGAATGAATAGTATCAGCAGTGTTACCTTTGATTTTGAGGCTGAATTCAGAAATAATGCAGACGAGCAAAGATGATACTAAGGAACAGAAGAGCCTGAGGTATAGCATGAAAGTTTAATTTCAGGAGACATCAGTAACTTGAAACCCAGTGACTCAAAAAAAGCCTACTAGGAGTCTCAGGATCTGCCCTTGATTAACCTATTTCAGTAGTTTTACAATTCCAAATATTTAGATGTGGTGACTTACCTTAACTTTTAATTGAAATCGGTATTTTTTTTAAATATAAATGTTTTTGTTCGTTAAATGAAGTATGCAGGATTTCTGGAATTGTGTAAGTAAATTGAAAGAAGAAGGTCAATATCAATGAATAAAAATGTAGTATTTAAATAAATTTTGAAAAAAAATATTTAATTTCTTTTAATATTACTAGTCAGTGTTTTAGCAGTCATAATAAAGAAAATCACTAAATAAAGAGAAGTAAATAAAAAGTGAAAGGAATACTGTTATTACTGCTAATTATACCCATGGACACTTACTCAGCTAAGGCATGTATAAGATGTATGGTGTTTTGCAAAAAATGGCAACTACACAAACTGCACATGGTTTTCACTGCTGTTTGGTTTAAAAGGGAACTCTCCATTTCTCTGTGAAATCAAGTCCAGATTTTCTAAAACATACATAATCAATTTTACATTGGGATATAAAGACAAATAAGATGGCATTTGAAATTTTGAAATAAGGGAAAAAACTTATTCAGAAATTTCTCGGGTATTTTTCTGCCTCATATCTCTACATTGCTGTCTTAAGTCCATTACCAGGAGTTTTATATATATGTATATGTGTGTGTGTGTATATATATATATATATATAAAATACAGAACTTCTTCTGTATAATCCAAATTAGGCATGAGAAAATGAAATACAAAAGGTATTTGGTAGAGAAATAAGACAGGTGCTTCAAACAGGACCTGAAATCTGGGGGCTTCTAGAAGTTAAAATAGTTAGGTAGACTAAAATGTTATGCATCTTGTTAACTGTTTAGAAACCATGATGACAATTACAGTCTTTTATAATGACATACATTATATAATTATGCTAAATCATAACTTCTTACCCTGGTATCACATTTTCACAATGCAGACTTATCTTTGCTGATTTCTTAACTTCTGTGACCTTGTTAATTTAGGTTGCTAGCATTTGAAGTCCAACACACACTTTAGAACAGTTGTATATATGCGCTTAAAAAAAACCAACAGCATGATAAAAGGATTGAAATAATTGATAAAGACCTGAACATACATACTATATATGCTCACAAAAATGCAATTAATAGTTTGTGTTGAGGCTCTGAATTATCAACTTGACAACAGTGAGGACACGTTTGTGCCAGCAAAGGCTGTTCCACCCTTCATGTCAGTTTGAACAGGGGCCAGAAAGGGACAGGAAGGCTGAGTTTTAATAGTTGTTTTCTCCAAGAAGTAGACAAAAGTTTTGTGACACCCCTGGAATCAGTGTTGCCTTGATCTCAAGAGAAGCCCAGGCATTCATCTTTCACCAACTTGAGATAAACCCCAGGCATCACTGAGAATGTGATGCTTCAGTCATCCTTAGCATACAGTTTCTTTTGCTGTCCTATCTCATACAGCTGCTTTTCTCTGCATCCACTTTTGTAATGCCTTCTTTTAGAAAAGCTCCTATTTAGCTGGTCAAATTGTTCATTCTTATACTGTCTTTTGATCAGCTGGGAATGTTTATTCATGTTAGAAACAGTCCCAAGCCAGTAGGCAGTAGCCATTGGCAATGAGCTGATGAGACCTAGTGGTCTGTCTGTCTTACCCCAACAGTTTGGGGGAAATGAGACGAGTCTGAAAATACAAGCTGCTGTCTTGTTGTTCTCTCATTCCTATTGTGCTGTTTTTTTGGTTTTGGTACCAGCGAAAGATAGCCCTACCACACTTCTACATAATTTCTCCCCTCTCTGAAAATTAGCAGCTCTTATTCTCTCCTACCCAAAGGGTAGAACGAGATTTTATAGAACTTGTCCTTATTAAAGAGGTAGAGGAAAAGAGTTACTGCCAAAACCAAGTCCTGCTCAATTTGTTGTACCTCTCGCTCTTTAAATACTGCTGCTACCTTTTGATCTCTATCCTTAAAAAAGGTGGAATGCACTTTAAGTGGAAACTATTTGCCACAGAATTAACTCAGCCGAGGTCTATGAACTCAAAATCCAAAACTTCACTGAAATACTTGCTATAATACAATGAACAGGATCATGTTAATACCTCTGCTCCACCACAGCACAGTGTGGGCCAATACAAGCCAACTGAAATGGTGAAAGCGTAAATATTTTCTTGTCTCTCAAAAAACTTGTTTTCAGTTCTTAAGCAGAATATATGGATTTGTAGGATCGCTTGGCAGATCACCTTTAAATGGAATTAAAATGCTCAGAGCATGGAAAAAATAGGCAAGTTGGGGCTTTACCCTGACGAAATGGTAAGGAGCAGCTGGAAGGAAGCCATGAGAGTACATGGATGAACTAGGGCATCTTTAATGGTGAACACCATGCCAGCGGCTTTCCTTCTGCTCAGTGCCCTGCTAACAGCCAGCCCTGAAATCATGGCAGTGTGGGGAAGATCTCAAAGGCTTCACATTTCAAGAAGTATCACTTTCAGGGACATGTCAATAATGCATTTTATGCACAAAGCATTTTTACCTGTTTCCTGTTCTGTGTCCAGCATCGCAGCTGGTGTTTCTGAGTAGAGTTAATAAAGTTACATCTATAGTAGGACACTTTAAAAAAAAATGGAATTTTCAAACTATTCAATGAAAGGACACCTTTAAAAATAGTGATTTATTTTAAGCATTGAATGAAGCAATAAATGTCTCATGGAAAGTTTTAATTATGTTGAGGACAGCAGACCTTTCCAGCACATGGTTAAAATTGACATGTGAATACCACCACCCCGATTGCTTATGGAGAACCATAATAAATATATGGTAAAACATGTACTGCCTAAAATCTGCTGTAACACCAACTGTGTACTCAGAGCAGATACATGTTAAGAAGATTTTGCTTACACCATCACTAGATGTTTCTGATGACACTACTACTGTTTCCCTTTACATGAAGAGTTAGATGACTTATTATTATGCTTTTCTTCTGAAGCAAGTGGGCATCTGAATGACAGCAACAGACGTTGATGTTAGTTTGTGACTAGCGGAATTACCAGACTTGAAAGCTATTTGGATATACTTTATTGGTTTCTAGACAAGGGTGGAGCAGACTTGAACTATGGAAATACAAAAAAAAATACTAACATACGTGTTTTTAGCCAATAAATTAACATGATGCCCCTAGTTTCAAGAGTTAAATGTGTTTAGCTGATGATTCCTCTCTCCTCCTCCATTTTGTTACTCTCATAAATGCAATGCATTGCTGCTTAGAATCCATAATTGGATGGGATGCATTTAATTTATCATAAAACCTTTAATAATATGAGATGTTTAACTGCTACAGATAAATTCAAGCTCTTTGTCTTAAGTGCAACAAATGAAGACTGATAGGGGATAATAGTATATAACTTGAACACGATAAGTGGCAGCATAACATCATGAGAGATATTTGCTGCTAAGATCTGCAAGATGGAACCAGCACCAAGGCTTCAAAAGAAAACAAATTATTTGCTTGGACGGTGTCTAAAATACAACTAGGGGACAAGCAGTATGCTCTTCAAAGAGTGGCAGGATTCGACTGGTCTGAAGAAGATCCTTTTGGCTGTGATTTCAATGAAGAACTTGTGAGATGTTTAGGGATTACTGTTTAACAGATGAATTGCCTGTTGGAGCACTACATAAGATGATTTTCAAAATAGTGAATCTGAGTGATAAGGAAACAGCAATGGCAAACCTTGGTGCTGAAAAGATTCCAAATTGACATTCAGCATGAGAATGATCCAGGATTTTACCTATTAATTCTAATTCCATCATCCCTAAAGCAAGCAGAAAACATGATGAAAATTGATATATAATTTGTCTGACTGAAAATAGGTTGCTATAGAAGGCCAGTTAAATGAGCTGGGGAAGTATTAGGCTTTTGTGTAAAGTTTAGTACACTGAATGCTAGATGTTAAAGTACTTCAGAAACCAGAGAAGATTCTGATCAGGTCATAGAATCATAGAATC
>VZTM01036639.1:240-11042 GCA_013400555.1 Jacana jacana
TTCTAACATCATAGTTTTAATGTAAGTCTAAATGCCAAGCATCTCTTCTGGAAGTCTATCAAGCCTTAAAATGTAGTTCAATGAAGAAAGAAATTCAAGATTTATGTTGTCATTCACACTGCAGGTATTCTACAGAACAGAATGTCTAATCATTCTTATAATAACAACCTGTTAATATATTCGTTTGAAAAATTACAGTTCTCTGCCCTACAAAAAAAGCAAAATGGTCAGTTCTTCAAAAATCTCATATACAAAATCTTCAGGTTTTGTTTTGTTTTGTTTTAAATAAATCAACCACTGAGAATTATTAATGATGTTAAAAGACTGAAAACTTCTTATGGTAGAGTTAATACCACAGAATCAGTGTGATTTGGCAGCTTATGACTTCTTTGGCAAACTGAGTGCTGGCATTTATTCTTGATTCAAATACTGGTTTAAACATTTCTTTGATCCTGTTTTCCTCTTCTTTTGACTGAATATCTTGGGAGCAGGAGCCCTCTCAATGTATATTTCAATAGCGGCTGTCGGAATGAAGCCCACAGCTCATGTGATATGCCTGCATATGTCTAGAACTATTACAATGAGAAAAGCAGCATTAGTTTTCTGATATTAAAGCAACTGGTATTTTATTAATTTATGTAGCACAGTGTTCAGAATTCTGATATCTGGTCATGTTTTAGACAAGACTTTTCTAGCTAAGCCATTACTGAGCTTCATGCTCCTTAAGTTCAGTATCATCTACGTGAGCCAGCAGGAGCCATTAAGAGGAGGCAGTAGAACCTCACAGCACTGCAGAGAACACAGGCAGCTTGCAAAATCCTGGCTGTGCAAACTTAAAACTTAGGGTCAGACTGTGTCTGCAAATATACTCAAGTGTTCCAATTAAGCCACTCCTTTAGATGACAGAAAATTTTACTAATCTACAGAACTGATGTTCTCTGATAGAATCTGCTTGCCATTAATTCAGGATTTAGGGAAAGAATCCTGCCACTCTATGCTGTTTATGGCCTTAAAGTAAACATGCATTCCTTTAGAGGCAAAACTCTAAACAGATCTAATGACCTAAAAATCTCTTTAAAATGGAGAGAAGTTTATTGCTGTACTTCTATCATCCTTTAAACAGTCTCCACAGTGATACCAATATTCTTACATGAAAAACATGGTCAGTCAACAAAACAGTATGATCTCCATACCATGGGTGGAAGAGAGAAACCAGCAGGCGACATACTGAATTTGACCGTTTTACTTTTCCTTTAAAATTATGAGTAACGTCAGGGCTTTACCAAGGCAAAAATATTTGGATATGCCTGTACAATCATCACTGGCTTGCAGGATAGACAACTAAAAAACAATTGTAGAATACTAGTCACACTTGGGAGTTAAATAATTTATTACTATATTTATCTGATGCAAAACATAAGCACAAGCTGCTCTACTGCCTACCTCTTAATCTAAAATTCACAGATCAAAGGAAATGAAACAAGATAAATCACATGAACCTTCTCGGAAGTGTAAGACATCTGGAAAGCAGGAGGTTTTGAGATTACATTTTGTATTTTGGTTTGGTTTTGAAATTTATACTTCCTGGAAGTGTATTTTTTTTTCTCTTCATTTTACTGTCTCAAAAAAATTAAGAACTCCACTAAAACTTGCAATATTATTCCTAGATATGATTGATAAAAATATTAGCCAAATTAATAGATGTGATTCTAGCTATTTGGAGGATGCTCCCCTTCACCCTTCAAGCCCTTTGTTTTCAGTCCTCCTTAAAATGAATTCTCCCCACCTCCCCCACAAGCTTCAAATCAGCTCTGTCCTGGGGTCTTCTCACCAGTTCAACTCCTGTAGACACTGTGGTCTTCTGCAGCTGTCCATCCCGTGAACCCTAAATTGATTTTGTTCCTGGACGTGGTCTGACCTCCTGAAGCCCCGCTCCTCGCTGTCCTGTCCCTGGGATGAGCACAGAGCAATGCAGGAGAAAGGCGAAGAGCAGGTTTCTTGATCACTAAGGTGCATATGAGCATTACCAGCATTTTATGCAGATGCAGATACAAGACCTGTAATGCTGTATTTCAGAAGGTGAGAATCTCAGGATTTGCTTTTGTATTACTAAACTCTTAATCCTTATGACAATGGAGGGAAACTTAACAATATGACCCACATGCAACAGAAAGAAAATGAAATGAATCCCAGATGCACTAAACTTCTAAAGATTTTCTGAGGTTCAACAGATGAGGTTTTAAGTGCTTAGTACTGGCAGTACTGGATGCATATGGCTCTTTGGAAGTTATTTCTTTTCGGTAAAACATGTTTTCATTGGAAATGTTGATTCATCTAAACTAAAATATTTTGTGGGAAAAGGTCATTTTCAAAAAGCTTCTTGAACATTTTTGAATATTTTGCGTTAACACTTTCAAACTCAAACATTTCATGTTCTGAATGAAAGCACTCTGTTAGAAGCTAGTACACAGAGTAAGATGATGCATAGTCGCACTGACAAGCATTTATTTAGTATGGGGGAACTACTTAACTGACCAAGCTGTATCATGGCAAATCCATATTTTCCAATGGCACTTCATTAGACAGGACAACTTTCCACCTCTTCCTTAGGAAGGATGAATTCACTTGGGAAAAAAAGACAAAAACTAAAACAAAAACCTCATGGGTCTATTGGTGGTTTTATAATGTGCATAAAGTGCAGATGTGTGGAGGAAAATGAAACAAGCAGGCCCCTGGATTTCTAATACAAAGTCAGAAGGAAAGGATTTCCAGTATTTTCTAACATTCAAGTGAAAACCTAGGATTATTCTTCCCCCTGGTTCCTTATATCTAAAACATGCTTAAAAAAGAGGTACAAGGAGCTGAAAGTAACACATAAACAGGTACAGGCTGGTGAGGTGAATGAAGAAAGTTTCATGCCCTTCTTTTACTTAGATTTAGAGCACATCTATCCAGTACTTGAATTTCTTAGTCAAACAAATATTTAACAGCTTTTTCTTATTTTTATAATGAAATTCTGCAAACACAGGGACTGGAAATGTCCCATTTTGAGTATAGTAATGAACCAGACCTGCAGTCTGGATTGAGAAAATAAAAAAAAATCAGGACAGTACAGGGGATTTGTAATTTCCAGTTTAGTAGATTCCAACCTGATAAATTTTATCTGTTTAAAATTCTCCTCATATTCCAAACACAGTTTGATCTAAAGCAAAAAGAGAAAAGTTGTAATGCTTATATGCAACTACAGAGACATTGAAACCTTTTTGATGAGGTTGGGGAGATAAGATTGAAGTGATATTGTGTGACTGCACATTTAAAACTCTGGAGATAACTTTCTTGAAAGAAAGCACAACTAGTTCTCTGATGTCATTTCTGTTTCTTGCCTCTTGAATACTGTTTTGTTCACCTTATGAGAACAGCGTCATTAGATAAAAGCCCTGATGTTACTCTCACTGAGATGATGCTAAAGCTCTAAGTGATTACAAGAAGACAAATCTCTTATGTTTTAGAAAAATATGAGAACATAGCTCATAATTCTTTATAATGCAGATGTTTATTTGTTGCAACATACGGAATGAAAACAGACACAAATACCTAAATTAGCTGAGATTTATGTTGGCAAATATTGCTTATTTAAACATCTGGTGTTTTCCACAGCAGATCCGTTAACTCTGCCATTCTCATAAGTGTAGCAGTAAGTGCAAGCTCAGAATATGTGGAAAGGAAGGGCAACCAGTCTTTTCCAAAAGACTGGCCCTTAAATGTTAGGCAGCAGCAATGGAACCAAATTTCCACTTCTGAACTTTCCTTTTTGTTAGGTAAATTGATGGAACTGGAAAGCCAGCCAAACACAAAGAGAAACCATGAAAGAATTTAGGAGATAGTATGAATGTAGCTTTTGGGAATCATGCTGCAAGTTTTTCTTTGTACTTGCAGGCATACACAGCAGCACATGGCTAAAAAAGAAATCCTAGCAGAGGGAAGAAAGATGATGTTTGAACCACGAGTAGCCATGGTGGCATGGCTCTTCAAACCAGTGCAATTTCACCTCCAGCTCCTGTTCCTGGAAGCATTTACATCATATTGGAGCAGTGAGAATTGCTTAAGACGGCTTTTCTGTGACCCAGATTGGGTTGTTACCTAGTTGTTAGAAGTTGCATTTTTTGGAGATGGATTTTGCAGTAGAGGAACAAGCATGCTGTCTCAAACAGATGCACAGGAACAGAGTGAGGCATGATGATGCTCCACTGCCACTCATCTCAGCATTCATAAATGTTATGAAAATATCAAGTCGGAGAGTTGGGCAGAAGAAAAGACAAGCAACTTCACAGATGCGACTGAACGTACCAAGGCTAGTTGTGAATGAGATGTCTGCTATTCCTCTAGCAGTGAAGCCACGGCAACGTGAACTATAGCACACTACAAATCCAACCATTTGCTTGGAATGTTCAGTTACTGCATCTTTACAACTGTGCTGCCTCAGTTGGGTTGCTGGCAATGCCTCAACGGGAATTTTAAAGGTAGTTCAAATATGCTTACACAAAAAATAAATAAAACCAAAATAGTAAAAGACCCGTCAGAACTGAGCAAAAAGTACCAGGTTTTACTTTTTTTGCTATCAGCTTCTTCTACAGCTTCATCACCAACTTTAGCTTCTGACTTCTTGAAATTTCTTTAAGGCGACATCTCAGAAGGCAAGTGTTAGTATGTGAAGAGCAAGAGGTATTACACCACTGCTTTCCTAATAAGATCTTGCTTTTATGCACTGAGCTTAATGTCTCATAGGTGGTACTAGCTGATCCCCTTCTGCTCCCTCCTACCTGAACACTAATCTTCACAAAGCACAACAACCTCTGTCTAGATCTGTCTGTGTTCCTCTCTTCACTCATAAACTTGTGAAGGTATTCAGAGGCAAACAGGAATTTCAGAGTTTTTCTAAGTGTTTCTTAGTGTTTTCTAAGTGTACTGTTTCCCAACTCTACATTTCAGACATGAATATTTTCTTGCAATAGTGTGACCTTGTGTTTTTTTCTTCTTTTTTTCTACTTTAATGGTTTTGCCTTGGGGTTATGTACTAGATTTCAAAGGCTGGATTTAATATACTAGAACATCTTGTTAACTTACATTCCTATCATGGTCTTTCATCTCAAAAGCAGATTGCTCCATCAAAGCTACTTATCAGTAAAATTTCAAAGACGCTTGAGTGAAATGAGGAATGGCAGCTTAGATTTCCTTCAGTTCCACAGACAGCATAATAATTGTGCTTTCCTTTCTAATTTTGTTTTCAAAACCTTTTGTATTACTTATCAGAACACTTGAAGAGACGTCAACAGAAAAAAATCTTTCCTATAGAAGACCCAAAAAGTATGTAATAAACTATTCTTAGCCTGAAAACTGTTGTTACAATCAGGGTGGATTTTCAGCACATGTAAGGCAACACTTGTTAGGAAAGTGATAGTGACAGATTTCTGGGTTGAGATCAATATGAAGGTTTTTTGTATATTAGGCTGAGGCATATACATGGAAGCTAAGTCTGGTAGCTCAGTTTTAGGGTAAAGATAATCTCTTTAAAAGGCCAGAGTCTCTGGAACAAAAACTACAACGTAAATCTCTCTAAGAGAAAATCAGCCCATGTTGATATAACTGGTATACAGTATACAATAATAAATACGAAATTAATCTTCACAGTAGTTGGGATGGCAGGAGTTATTACCTAGATTTTAGGGGCAAAGTCAGCATCTTAAACATTGCACTTCTATTTCTATAATATGGATTTTACTCCATGTGTGTTCTCCGTTATTTGATATATTCTGGTTTACAAGAGGTTAATTAAAATATTAATGTGATAAGTGTGGAGTACATTTTCATGGTTTTAGAGAAAAAGCAAGTGGAACTTTAAGTTCTGGTATCTTGGTGGATGAAGAACTGAATATGACCTGGCAATGTGCCCTGGCAGCCCGGAAAGCCAAATGCATCCTGGGCTGCATCAAAAGCAGTGTGGCCAGCAGGTCACAGGAGATGATTCTATGTCTCTAATCTGCTCTATTGAGACCACTCCTGGAGTACTGTGTCCAGCTCTGGAGCACCCAACATAAGAAGGACATGGACCTGTTGCAGCAAATCCAGATGAAGGCCACAAAGAAGACCAGACTACTGGACCACCTCTCCTTTGAGGACAGGGAGAGAGAGTTGGGGTTGCTAAGCCTGGACAAGAGAAGGCTCTGGGGAAATCTTATAGCAGCCTTCCAGTACCCGAAGGGAGCCTGCAGGAGAGATGGAGAGGTACTCTTTATCACAGAATGTAGTAATAGGGCAAGGAGTAAAGGTTTTAAACTGAAAGAGTAGCGGTTTAGATGAGATATTAGAAAGAAAATATTTACTGTGAAGGTGCTGAGGCACTGAAAGAGACTGCTCAGAGAAGTTGTGAATATCCCATCCCTGGAGATGTTGAAGGCCAGGCTGGATGGGTCTTTGAGCAATCTGATTTAGACGGAGGTGTTCCTGCCTATGGCAGGANATCCAGATGAAGGCCACAAAGAAGACCAGACTACTGGACCACCTCTCCTTTGAGGACAGGGAGAGAGAGTTGGGGTTGCTAAGCCTGGACAAGAGAAGGCTCTGGGGAAATCTTATAGCAGCCTTCCAGTACCCGAAGGGAGCCTGCAGGAGAGATGGAGAGGTACTCTTTATCACAGAATGTAGTAATAGGGCAAGGAGTAAAGGTTTTAAACTGAAANAACCATCCTATGATTCTATGTTAAATGTCTGAAAAAAATGAGATTAAAGTTTCTTTTGTTATGTCTGCAAACTGTACATGACAATTATTCATTGTGTTGGTGGAGACGGGAAAATTTTAACATGAATTCGTGTTACCAAGAGGCAAAGTGGATATGCTTTTGTTGAGGTGCCAACTTAGTTTCCTCTGGTTTAAAGACTATTTCTGATATGGCTATATAGTACAATTCTTACCAGCTTCCTTGAATCTCTTACCCTGAGTACTAATGAGGTTTCTTTTTTTTGCTGTAACTAATTTCTAATTTAATTTAGAAAAAAAAATGACAACTGATCTACAATTCCAACTATACACTCACCTTTAGTCTGAACCTAAAGCAGATTTAATGTTAACTTTTTTTTTTTGACAGGCTTGAAGAGTGCAGTAGTGCACTGCATCTTATCTAAGAGAAATAGAATAGAAAATATATGCCATAATATGCTATGATTACATTACCACTTTAAAAAAGCACTAAGTAATAGCTTTAGGGAAATTTCAGCTTAAGTCTGTGAAACAGAATTTAAGAATAAATTAAAAAGGGTGAGCCCCTCTTTCTTTTGAGCTATCCTTATATTGCATCTAAAGTAATACTGAATTTGCTATTACTTGAGATCTGCCTCTCCATTCCCCAAATGAATTTGTATTCATTCAGAGGAGACACTTTTTGATAAAGGATTATTCCTTGTCTCTTAACGATACTGAAAGAAATGTTATTAAGATTTACTGTTAAGACAATAATTGCTAAGACAAGTTTCAACATACAGACAAATGACCTGTAATAAATTGCTTTATTGTTTCACGAAAAACATTAAGTAACTCGAGCCTGCTTATCTCACAACGAAAAAAGTTGACAAGAAGCTGCGGTACACACCTGCATGTGCTTTGCAACACATGTCACCAGATAATTTATCCTGCAGCTATACGCTCCTGAGTCCAAGCCCTGACACTCAGATAGGGGATGATGGGGTTTTGTATCTCTTAGGCTGTGCCAGTGGAAAAAGGGCTGGCTAAGCGGTGTAACAGAGTGTTCCAATAACTTTCTACAGCTGCTGTCACGCCACCGTCTCTTCATCTCAAGGCTGCTCAAATGAAACAAGGCTCCCTATAAACAGTTCGTCATCGCTGATACTGCTGCCTCTCTTAATTTTATGAGTCAAAGAAAAAGAAAAGAAAAATCACAGAGCTGAACTACCTCAGAGAGCAGAGGTGACTTTATGAAGGAGAGGACTGATGCCTAGCAGTAAAACTAGTTACCACCACCAGCTAGCAAACAATTTCTGGAAAAACAGCCTCAGGTATAGACGTAATATTTTTTGTGCATTATTGAAGTAGCTTTTGTTTGTGCCTAGGAAACCCTCTTATGTTTATTTTTCCCTGAAACTTAGTTCCTTTCAGTACTACAGAAACAAGCTGAAGCTTTATCCTATTTTCTATAGCAAAGAACTTGGTACACAGTCATATATGGTGAGCTTTGCAAGTGAAAAAAACATGTATCTACTAAGTCCTACCTGAAACTACATAGGAGATTGTTTCTGTCTGTAGAACTTGTTTTCTCCTCAAACATTACAGCTCTGTCTGCAACTCAGACATTACTATTTTTTGGTACAGTATGTTCCTCTACTTCAGCTGGTGTGGTGGAGGTATATGGCATTGACTTGGTGCCTCCGCAAACAAAAGAGTAAAAGAATAATCAGATGGTCGATAAAAAGATTGACAGGTAGAGTAGACTCTGACCTTTGTAGTTCTTTGTAAATACCAGTTCATTTAAGGTTACCTCATTCGTGCAAATTGAGAACTTCTTGTGATGAAGCTCCAAATCCAGCCTTTTCATTGACAGGATGGATCTCATTAGCAATTTTATCTGATTGGAATTATGAAGAACCTGTAATGTTAGAATAGAATGCTATTTAGTCTTAAGCTCCTTCATTAACTTATCCCATGGCATTTAAAGGAGTACAGAGTGAGAACAGGCTAAAAGAATGACTTTTACCATGGCTACTGTTTCTTCACAGGAAAAACGCTGTAGTGGCTTGTCCCCATTAAAATAAGTATGAAAGCGAACTCCTGGAGATCTGCAGCTGTAAAGAAATCCATTTAATAGCAGCTGACCTTTATAAGCTGCAGACACGAACCAAGTTACCCCTAGTCAGTGCCAAATCCTGCTCTTGGTATGGAATTACTGCTGGTCTGGTAAGTTTCACCCTGAAACACAATGAGAGGATTTTGGATCTACTCCCTCTGATAATCAGTACTGCTTGACTACAGGTCTGACAAAAGAAATTTTCTTGGTGAAATACCAGCTTAATCAAGGCTTTTGTGCTCCAGGTGGAGCAAGTCAAGAAACCCAGACCGAAACAGCTTTCTGCTGTGAAATGCATAAATACCAATTAATCTGAAAATAACAAAAAAGCAGTGATGAAAATATCCTTGGGAGGGTTCCTCAGTCTCGTCAGTGAAGGCAGTAAACAGGTATTTTCATCAGGTCAAAGAGAGATCAGAAAAGCTCCAAGATGTTTTTGGTAATGACAGACCAAAATCAAGTGGAAGACATATCAGAAGACAAATACCTAGACAGGTATGAGGGCTAAGAGAGTATCCAACAGCATGCAGGAAACACAAGGATTATAGCAAGCAGATGAAAGGAACAGAGCAAACAAGCAAGAATCACATCAGTGACAGAACAGGGTGAGATACCAGAAATGAGGGAACCAAGGCAGTGGCAGGATCAAGACTGAAGTGAGGGTGATCAAAGGTGCAACTGGGACATGGGAGCAGAAATCAGGTGCCTCGGAACGTGAGGCCTGCCTACACCCGAAGACACACTGAGCAGGAAGAAACAAGCTGTAGAGTTCCATCATATACCTTGTATTTACAACAAATCATCGGTCAGCACCTCACAGCATTACGCAGCTGTTGCAAAAACAAGTTCTGGGCAAGTAGAGGGTTCGCATCCTTGGCAAACCCAGGCAGAGACTTCCAGTAATCAGAATCACATCATAGTCTTACACACAGAGGTTCTGTATGTTCCTCTCCACTTCCCCAAGACACTGGTGGGGGAGGAGACTCGGACATAGCCTGTAAAGCACATGCTTAAGGAAGAGGCTGTGTTTCCAATGATAGATGTAACCGTGGGGGGTCAGAAAGAAGACTAAGCAGAGCTGCTTGTAGATACTGTTTTCAAATTTCAAACCAATAAATCTGTAAATAATAAATCCAGTCAGGCTGGAAATAAAAATTGTCATATATTGTACCCAGAACTGCACAGCGTCTAGGAAGAATGTCTAACTAATTTTATGAAATTCTCTATTACAAGGAACACTTACCATTGAAATATTAGTTATTTTTTCCCTTTAACAGTGCTTTTTCCATAATCCCTTATGGTTCAGAGTTGCAGAAATTTATATGATAGAAAACTAAGGAAAACAGAAGATGTGATGTACAACAGAAAAATACTAGATGATGTGTCTACTGTTGTGAGATTTGATTAAATTAATTAGAAGAGGGGGATGAAATGCTTCATTCTTTGAAGAAATACTTGGGCTTATTTATTTCCAGATACCAGGTGGCATATTGGATGTTAACCACTTACGCTGCCATCTATAATATGATCTAGAAAGGGATGGCAGAAGGAAATGTCAGTGGTTTGCCCTACCGAGCATTGGACTAAACCTCATGTCAAGGGAGTTGATTCTGTCCCTTTGCTCCACTCTAGTAATACCCCACCTGGAGTACCGTGTTCAGCTCCGGACCCCACTGAAATAGGAAGGACATGACATGAACCTGATGGAGTGTGTCCAGAGGAGGGACACAAAAACGATCAGAGGGATGAGACACTTCTTTTATGGGGACAGACTAAGAAAGCTGAGGTTGTTCAGCCCAGAGAAGAGAAGACTCTGGGGAGTGGCCTTTCAGTACTTAAACAGGACCTACAGGAAAGGTTGGGACAAACTTTTTAGCAAGGCCATTTGCAACAGAAAAAGAGGTAATGGTTTTAGGCTAAAAGAGGGAAGATTCAGACTAGATAAAGAAA
>VZTM01036643.1:3179-14255 GCA_013400555.1 Jacana jacana
AAAAAAAAAAGAAAAGAAATAATTGTAAGGAAACCAAAAGCTTTGTTGTAGATTAAAGAAGTGTGCTGTCTGGAACTACTCACTTTCTCTTCTGCAATTCCTTATTACTAGGAAATCTTTTAAAATTAACAAATTGAAGTAGTGGTGACAAAACTGTAACCTATTTTCTGAAAATAGTTCAAATTTTAATTTTTAGCATTGAAAAATCCACCTCCACATCCACAATAAAATTTATTATGTGCCCTTAAGATAAATTCTTGTAATTCTTTGGATGTAGCATCCCCCTGGCAAGGTGAACATTTTTATCCCTCCTGTAGACTGAGCAACACCTGTGGAACTGCATAACAGCACTGGTCTGGCATTTTCCCTCTTCAAACACCAATTGTAACTCCTGGCAGCCCTGGGAAGAAAAGTAAATGGAAGACTTACAAAGATTAGGGAGAACGGTTTCCAATATATAAGGCATGCACAGTTAATACAGCTCTTATATCTTGCTATCTGGACTACAAAGTCACCCTGGTTTTATTACGGGAAGTCATTGTATATCTATTACAAAAGCGAATGTATAACACACTCAAGTATTCAAACGTATGTGTGGATTTAATTTACTGGATTTCAAACAGGTGAATGTGGCTATTCGCAGCACATTTCAGTTACAGCATAATTAAACTCTTTTTTGGTTACGAACATTGTCTGATGAATAGGCTACGCTATTTCTTCTTCATTGCAACTAGATTGATTCATTGATCAATAGGCACAATTTAATCACTTCTAGACTGTATGACCTACAGCAAAAAAGAGGGTTAATAATCACAGTAGCCTGAATGCATTCTAAGTGCTGACTATTTATTCGTAAGTGAGATTTCATGTCTCAAGGGTACTGCCTCACAATTCCTGTTTTTACCCTCAAATAATTATCATCCAAAATGCATTTAAAACAAGCTCAATCTATTTCTTTATCTACTTTTTGTGACAGTCATTGCATTGAGGAATGCAACATAATTGTGTTATTTCAGGCAATAAAATGGTCATCCCCCACAGAAAAGTAATCAAGCAATTTAACATATGGTCACAGTTGCCTAAGCAGCCAGATTCTGATTTCAAGAGACTTAACTACATACTCCTAAGTATTGCTTTTTAGGGGAAAATAATTTTGCCAAACAATTATTCGGGGATGGGGGGCGAGGGGACAACTATATAGCATGCATTGCTTTTGCAAACATTTTGTCTGCTGTCTGGGCATAATAGCATAAAAAATTGCTAAACAAAATTCTACGAATTGTAAGCAACTTCAGAGTTTTGCTTCCTTTACACACACATAGAGTTTTCTGTCTCCTTTTCACATACACACATAAGTTTTTTGGTTTTTGTTTTTGTTTTTGTTTTTGTTTTTTTTTTGTTGTTTGTTTGGTTTTCTTGGGTTTTTTTGTGTTTTTTTGAAATCTGAGACTTCAAGCTGTGGACATTTTTGTTAATTTACTATGATACTGTGAGAGGTATTTGAAGTAGTCAATAAATCCTACAGACAAGAAAGCAGTTGGAGAAGGCTGGAAGACAGATGACAGTGATATGAAAAAGACCATGTTCTTCATACCACAAAGCTTATTGCATAGACTTCACAGCCACTGAATCCAAATGAAATTGATTGAAGTCACATGTTGCAGCCATTAAGTTAAAATCTGCAATTTTATCTACTAAGTATTTACGTTTCTTTGGTTCAGACTTGACTTGGTCTTCTTAAAAGTGTTTAAGTCAGAGACAGATGCAGCAGTAACAGATGATAGCATTTGAATCTGGACTCTTAAATGAAGTATTATCAGGAAGCGCAATTCTAAGGAGCTTTTTAGAACACAGGACATGTAAGAGAAAGGAGGAAGGTGCAAATCTCTTCTTTCTTCACTAATTTCCCTTTGACCAATAATCTGATTTTCCACAGGCCTTCGCTCTGTGGAGTACCATATTTTCCAGTTTCCTTAGATGTGCACCCCACCCCACTCCAGGACCTGCTCTTCCTCTCTTTCCTCCTTTAGCCGCAGGATCTGCCCTCTCAGTAATCCCCACCTGGCATTGTCTCTGCCTTAGATGTGCAGAGCTTTGTTTGACCTCATGAACAGCACTTGCAGCTCTAAGTGGAAAGAAAAGGAGAAGCAGAACACTATCTATCTGTTTTGTTGTCTGTCTGTTGTCACATCCAGAGCTAGGAGCCTTGGTCAGGGGACCCCAATTGTGATTAGAGAAATGGGGCAGAAGGCAAAAATAACGTGACCCTTCCTCCCAGGACTGGGCAAAAACCAATGAAAGAAAGAAACCCAGGATCTCAGACAGGCACTAGACAGCTTCGGTAGTGTTAGAGAGCATGTACCTCAAAACTGTGATTCTTTTAAAGCACAAATAGATTGTCCAGCACCAAACAATATAGCAGCATGAGCAGCACAATTACAACAGATTGGTGCTCAGTGGGATCATCTCTCCCAGTATGCATACTGCTTGCAGCTCTGTCCTTTGAATCATACCAAACACACAACTTGCTTTCAAGCCCTTTTATAATCTATTGTCTGTACCTGGCTCCAAGCTAAGGTTTTCTCTTCATATCTTAGTTTTGTAATGAACTTTATTCACAGTTCAGTAATCACAGACCTCTGACAGCTGCTCAGTCTCCTTCGTACACTGGGATGCTTTATATAAAAGGCTTTGTTCATTAAAAAATATATATTATATCAGAATACTCCAAGTCAGCAACACACAGACCCCACTACCCCCCCAAATCCCCAGAATGCACAACTATAATGAAAATAAGATTCCCTCAGATATTTCATAAAATCACATGGAAAAATTTATCTTTAAAAAGAAATGTTGTGAAAGTCCTTTTATTCCCACATAACTTTGGCATTGATATTTTGTCTTAACTCATGCAGATAATGACAGCAACAAAACTGCACTTGCTTGTATATTATTTTACTAGACTATTACTAGTGAAGAAAAAAGACTTTTTTTTTGACTGTACAACCCATTTCTCCCAACTGAATGCTTAAGCTATGCTGCTTATGTGAGATACTACCTCCTAATAATTATTTAAGTTAAAGATTTTAAAAGGTTTTAAATACATATACTCCTCATAATCCCATATACTCTTCAGTGTTTACATTGCTCTTTTGTCCTTAGCCTTTTCTTTTGGAAAAAAGAAAACATACAATTTCTTGTTAGCTTTGCTCTTCAGCTCTCATGAGCTGGAAGAATGCAGCAATGTTTGCGTTGCTAATACTGGTAAAAGAGGACAACTTTGCATTTGAATGCTAGTTAAGAAATATTTGTTTTGATTCTGTGGTCTTTATTAATTGACAGAACAGCTCTGAATTTTAAAAATATTGATTCTACAGCATACTGCTGCTATGTGTTATGTTGCACACCATGTTGCTTGCATAACTATATTATAGGAATTGGACACTATGCATTCAAAGAATCATGTTCAGCCTTGAAGAGTGGAACAGAATAATAAATAAAAAATAAAACCACTGTTTTGATCACATGAGTTCTCAATTATGAGAGCTTCGACATTTAGTGCCAAGAATAACAGCACAGGCTTGGATATGAAGCCTTCCAACTATTTCTTAGGAAAACACCGTTAATGTTTATGAAACAATAATCATACATTGTAGGACACATATCATAGGGTCCTGCAGGGAATAAGTACAGCATTCACACAGTGAAAAGGAAAAAAGAAAGATTATTTTGTACCTGTGACACAATGTAATTTAACTGATCTTTGTTACAGATTGATCCATTATAAAATAGATATCATACTTCAATAACAGAAACGAAATACAATCTGAACTTCAAGACAAATAGAACAAGACCACTCCCCACGCTGAGACCAAAGATGATAAAAAGTTAAACACAAAATCCAGAGGCTCTCATATATATGAGTATACACTAAAATAATTAGCTTTATAAATAGATGAAAGCAAACAAAATTGAAACCAGAATTATTTATAAATTAATCTCCTTCCCCTTGTTCACTGCACCCTTTACTTAACTCATTACTCTCTGCAAACTCTGTGGCACCTCCAAGTTCCTAGCAAATTTCTTTTTCCATCACAGTACTCATCCTGCAGGGTCTCAGAGAGCTTGTTTGTCTTTCCATCCATGGTCAGCAAGAGTCTCCCCTCCCCAAAGCTGAGTTCTGGGGAAAAGCCCTTCCCCTGGCTGAGGAAGCCCCATCCTGCCCCAGGCGCTCACCTCACTCTTATATTTGGAAGAAAAAACTTAAACACCATTTGTCACAACTTTCCTCCTTTAACAGATGAGGAGGAGGAGCATTGTGAATATGTATTTTTAAACTGCCTGTACAATCCTAATCTAAATATTTGGTGGTAAAAGGTAGCAATTCCTCCTTATCCCTATCAGCATGAACATCTATTCTGTTTGCTTAGACAGAGTAAAGTCTTAGTTCTTTAATGAGTTTTTTCCTTTCCATAAGGGAACTTACTGCTCTTCAGTTGAATTAATGTTGCTGAAGATGGATCACTTTACAGTCCATATTTAAGATAAGGTTGAAACAGATAAGGCTGAAACAGATAAGGCTGAAATGATCATAATAGGAAAGAAACCCACAACAATCTGCAAAAGCTTGCTCACTTCCTCAAGAGAAGCCTTGAGGCTTTTTCCTACAACTCTCCCCATGTGAGATATGTCTCCTCAACTCTGTGTCTCTTCTGATTGTTTCATGTATCTGTTCCTGTACCATTCCTACATCCTTTTACTTTCTGCCTAGAGGATGGAAAATGCTGTTTGTTTTTCCTGTTCTCCCCAAGCAAATGTTTGAGAAGGCTACAAGAGAAATACAAGGTATGTTGCATTTTTTTGGTCAAATTTCACACCATCCAAATGTGCTGTCACTGGCCACAGATCTTGGTGGTGCTCTACCAGATACAGAACAGGCACAAAACATGATATATCCATTGAGTAACACCATAAAATCATGTATTTGTTTTACTTGGAGATAATGATTTATTGGCACTTCCATTTCAAATTCACAAAAAGAAGCTGTGAATGCTTGAGGAACACAAATGAAAAAAAAAAAAAAAAGGGGGGGGGGGGGAAGAATTCCAACCTCAGCAAAAAGAACAACTGGCGTTTTTTGTGTACGTGTTTCCCAACACATTCTGCAAATAGGGAAACTGCTTCAAAAAGTTGCATAAAGAGTTTTTTACACAGTGATTAAATAGATGAGCAGAAAAACAGAGTTACTAGAGAAACACAAACTTTCTCCCACTATCTGATACCTGGAGTAAAGTCTCTGGTGGGGAGCCTTATCCTTTTTCTCCGTTTTTACATAAGGAAACACCATTTCCTGCTGTATAGCAGCTCCTCCGGACTCACCGCACTCTATGTGTGTAGATGACTTTTCCCTCAGGAATACTGGAGCCCTGTCCACATCAGAACTTTTATCTTTGGTGAAAGCTTTTTGTTCCATACTTTTCTCCTCTGCCGTGCATGCCAATGGGCAGCTGGACACCCAACCAGAACTGCACTGCCTCTCCACTGCATCTGCACTGCTTCCCAGAGCAGAATTGCTGAACGCATCAGAGCCACAAGACAGTATATGTATGTATCTATCTATATATATATATCTACATGTGTGTGGAAAGAATGGAATGTATATTTGTTTTTAATTTTTAGTGTCTTGACTAAGCTGTTTTTTCTAACATTTTTTTCATGGGCTATTTACACAAATATTTTCTGGATTCATGTATGTCCTGGAAGCAAATGCACCAACTTCTTTCTTCTTGTCATTGTTTTTGTCATTCCTTGGAAACACCCTGAGAAATTAAATTGAATAAAGATAATTAATCTTATTAATTAAGACTGCAGAGAAACATGGCTATTGGAAGTTTCTTTAAGGGATACACAGTGAGAAGTTTGAGTCTGAACAACAGCCATATAGTGACAACTCATTTACTTTTGCGTAACTTACCCTCCATTTGATCACTCTTACCCATCAAACACTTTGCAGCTACACTAAGATGGAGCACTTGATGGAAACTTGAATGAAGACATAGAAAGATAACCACAAGGCCAAACTCAGGAGGAAGAGATATTATGTTTATTAACCCATGATGAATATACTCTGGTGTATTTGTAATGTGTCTGACAGGGTTCGTATCTTAGAGTAAACGTTCTTCCAGAGATCTGCATTTGTCATAGAAGATTGGTAAAAAGAGAGTAGATATGGATACTGGACACTTATCACACACTTCTGATGCACCCTTAAAGTCAAAGCTGCAACACTGTCACAGTGAGGTAATGTGAAGGACTTGGTTTTTAGCCCAACAATTCTCTTAGAACTTAATAACATTTTAAAATTTAAAATAAAATAAAATAAAATAAAATAAAATAAAATAAAATAAAATAAAATAAAATAAAATAAAATAAAATAAAATAAAAATAAAATANTAAAATAAAATAAAATAAAATAAAATAAAATAAAAATTTCCCCTACTGAACCACTATGGCAGCACATGTCAGATCACAATCTTAAAATTAAACTAGAGTAACATACTACTACCAGTGGGTTAGATGTCATGAATTTGCACAACTGTAAAATTTTGGCATCATTCCTAGTAATGTGCTTCCATAACAATGATATCAGTACCTAACAGTCATTTAAAATAAGACCGATTAATAACTCTGGTCAGCAGAAGGAAAATCCATGCCGGTCTTGCAGTAGCTCCATCAACCATGCATGATATGGTTTTTGCCTGGCAGAAAATGACCTGGGGGTGTTGGTTGACAAGGGGCTAAATATGAGCCAGCAGTGTGCCCGGGTGGCCAAGAAGGCCAATGACATCCTGGCTTGCATAAAAAATAGTGTGACCAGCAGAAGTAGGGTGGTGATTGTCCCCCTGTACTCAACACTGGTGAGGACACACCTTGAATATTGTGTCCAGTTCTGAGCACCTCAGCACAAGAAAGATATCGAGGTGCTGGAGGGAGTATAGAGGCAGGCAATGAAACTGGTGAAAGGCCTGGAGAATAAATCTTACGAGGAACTGAGACTGTTTAGTTTGTGGAAGAGGAGGCTGAGGGGACACCTCATCACTCTCTACAACTGCTTGAAAAGGCATTGTAGAAAGGTTGGTGCTGATCTCTTCTCACAGGTAATTAGCAATAGAACGAGAGGGAATGGCTGCAAGCTGCAGCAGGGTAGGTTTAGGCTTGATATTAGGAAAAAATTCTTCACAGAAAGAGTGGTCTGTCAGTGGAATCGGCTGTCCAGGGAAGTGGTGGAGTCACCATCCCTGACTGTGTTTAAGAGTAGATTGGATGTGGTGTTGCCCTCATATGGTGTAGGGGAGAACTTGTAGAGTAGGGCAGATGGTTGGACTCGATGATCCCAAGTGTCTCTTCAAACCTGAATGATTCTATGATTCTATGATTCTATGAAATACAATTAAAGAAATCTAAACTACCATGAGATTTCAGAAGTATAAAATAAGAAAACAACTTATGAAAAAAACCCAGCTTCTTTTCTGCTAATATTGTCAAACAAACTTTAGAGGAGTCAGAATATTCTTCTGTTCAGGGATAACATCTTTCCATGTTAAGATATGCACAAGAGATGAATGATCCCACATCAATCATATTGTTTTGCTGATTTACTGCAGCCAAACTTCAACTCCCACTGAAACTTGAAAAGTTTAAGTTTACAATCCTTTACTGTTAAGCCTTGAAAGAAGTGCTGGACAGTGATACTCTTCAATGCTACCATTTAATAGCAACACTTCCCACCACACAGTTGAGTTGATTGGAAGGTTGCCTAATAACTTTATGAACTGACTCTTAATTAGACACAAAGGGTCCAATTAACCTACTTAGGGGCTTACCAACTGATGGTAGGAAACAAGAGCAGATACTGCCATGAAGTTAGGGAGGACACATAGCAGAGCAATGTAGACATAGATACCACAACCATGTATCATGGAAAAAATATATAATTAAAAAAAGAGTCAGCTTTTGAGTAAATATGTTGAGTGAAAAAAGAAGGTATAGAAAAAAGCTGAAATTGTAAATAGAGACACAGAAAAATGCACCTAAGCTGAAACACAATAAAATCCACAGAATATGTATTTGACTAGTGGAGGAAAAAACATATCCATATACTAAAGAATCATGAAAAAAATATAAGGAGGACATATTTAGGCTTCCTATAATTCTGTGAACCACAAATTAGAATGTAATCAAGAAAATAGCAAAGACATACAAATCTTGCACCTTTGTATAATTCATCATAAAGTCATTTTCTACCTTACCATTTTCTTTCCTTAACATATATTTGTTTGGAAAGACAACAAAAAGCAACTTAAAACAAAAACCAAAAGCATATTACTAAAGTATCATTCTTTTTTTCCAAATTTTTATACTAGTTGTATTAGCAACCCAAAAATGTTATACCCACTTGAGGGAAGAAAGAGGGACAATGTCCATTATATGCATCTTAGTGCTTCTTCCAGATTCATTTTAAGGGACCAACTTTAAAATCAGAGGTTAATGTTAAAATCATATTTACATGCAGAAAATGCCAATTGGGTGCTCCCAGAATGCAAATTTCTACTTTTTTTTATTGGGAAAATGCTTACTGCTTATAAAGTTTGAATAGCTTTTTTCAGAATCCCAGTTTAAATCTCTTGCTGTTAGTGTCTTAGTACAATATGATAGCATCCTAAATAGTCCACTGAGACTGGTTTGACTGTTACAAGACTATTGCTTTTATACCTTTTAAAAGAGTCCCTCAGACAGTTCCCAATGTTATTTGTTTATACTGCATTCATCAGTGTGTTCTACTATTATCCAGCTATATCAGGAAACAAAATATATTAAATGAGAAGAAAATGAGGGAAAGAAACGAGAGAATAGCATGTCACTCCTATTCAGCTTTCTTCTTTGTAATTTTTTTCTCTCCCGATAATGCTTAGTTATCTTGACAGAACTCTTTCCCCATTACCATGGCATTTTATTTTACCTCTCCTTGCCTGTTCAGCTCTTTATTATCATACTGTTGTGTCAGGTGGGCCAAGGCTTCCCTTTCAGTACAGAATTGATTCTTCCCCACCGGAGTGTCAGAAATTAGCAGAGAGTTGAAAAGATAAACACCCAGAGCCCATGTTTCTCTAGGTAGGAACAAGAGGTGACAATATTTCCAAAGTCAATTATTCATATCCATCCTGATGGAAACATTGACACATACTGACACAGGCAATAAGGCAATAGAAATTATTCTTTTAAAAATTAGCAGAACAAAATAGTCTCTGTCGTGGAAGTCAGCAATAAGGCCTTGATGACTTTGCCAACTCAAATTGAGAAACTGCTCTTAGGCAAAAAGAAAGAAAAAGGGCGAGGGGGGGAACAATCTTTAGGCATTTGCTTTCTAGGAATCTGAGAGCATTGTTATTTATTGGGGTTTTTTTGTTTTCTTTAGTTTGTTTCTTTTTTTTTTTTAAGTACAGTTTTATGCAATTAAACAATACTTTTTACAGTCTGAATATCCAAAGACATTGATATATTTTCTCCAACACTTTAGAATTTGATCAAATACTTCATCACAAAGAAAGCAATGTTCCAACAAGAAGGAAAAAAAAAAAGCAACTATTTCAACCTGCAAAATAGTTATTTAACACATGACAGGTGATCAATAACACTAATCTTATAGATTACATTAAAAAGTATGGAAGTAATTTATAAAACTGCCTTGCAGGATGAAATAGGAGCTTGTTGTTTAGGAGTCAGTGGACTTAAACACTTCGTACACAGATCCTCAGAGGGTCTACTTAGTAACACAATACTGACCTGTCATTTGTCCCGTTGATCACTGAAATCCACTGCCTTGACAAGCTGGCGAGATGGGAGCCTCAGGAAGGAAGTTTCAGAAGATGATAGTTGAACAGCCAAACAGAAGTACAAGCCAAAGGGGACAGGAAAAAGGAAGATTCACTTGATACCATGTGAGTACTATCAAAACCAGAACTCAGATTTCCAACTCCTTGCTCAGTCAAGGAATTAAATGAGCAGATTAAATGAAATTGAATTACATGTTACAAAATTAAATTAGTTGTAGGGTTTGGATTAATTCTGTGGTCCACTAACTTCCGTTCTGTTTTACTAGATTCTCTCTCAGATACTTTATTCAATCTTCCACTTCTTCCCAAGATGTAGTTTCTCTTTTTTAAGTTTCTTTTTTTTGTTGTTGTTCTTTTTTGTTGTTGGTAGTGGTAATTTATCATGTTTAGATGAGCTACTATGAAGGAAACTGAAGTACTTGTCAAGTCAACAGAATTAATTTTTTTACTAAAATAAATTGCAATTTATTTAAATTTGATGAAAATATAATCCATGCAAAAGCATCTTATCCAAACTAGGATGTGAATCACATATTACTTTTGCAGTAGAAGATCAAAGAAATTAAGGAATCTTTCACTGCACAAGCCATTTCTAGTAGATTGAAAAAAGCCCTGGGGTATGAATCGAACCTCCAATGGGTGGAAGTTGGATGATTTAGCAGAGGATTCCGTCATATGGGAAACTGTTCCAGAGCAGAAAACGCAGATTCCATCATACATGTACTGCATAATTTAAGAAGAAATAGAAAACTATGGGTAGGGCAACCAGAACCCTTGCACAAGAGAAATGATACCTGGAAAAGTAACCCAAATTTTTGAGTTAGGAAATTGTGTTAGAAAAGAGCTGAAGATTATCTGGGATATATGCCTCCCACTTTTTCTTTAATCATTACATCTTCCTATTAAGATGTAATGATTTTAGATTATTAAGATGTAATAATTTAATCACTGTATCTTCCTATTGGACTTTTTTGAAGTCCAATAATGTTCTAATTTCTTCTATTTTTTTAACTGAGGTTTCCTATTTTTACATAAGATTTCGTTTCGAAATTCTCAAAAATGACAGACTTTTTTACCTCTTTCTTATTTTACAAAAGATACCCATAAAATCATCTGTTGGTATAACAGTGTCTTCTCTTGTTCAGTGTCTTCTCCTCATTCCAAAATTCCATAACTCACTGGA
>VZTM01036648.1:2524-24141 GCA_013400555.1 Jacana jacana
ATGCAACTGCTTCCAAATCCATCATCCAGCACTTGTTAGATCAGATGGCACAGTAAAGACACAAAACACTTTGTGGAGCCCAGTCTTAAATTTTGCATGTGGAAGCAGGCAGATTCAGAAGTTCTTGTACCTGATATCATGCTCATGATACGCTTGTTACATAAACTAAGCAGAAGAGTGAAATTTATTGTTCCAACATAGATCTGTGTCAGTGATCTCTGTCTCCTGACTTCTTGGTGTTGCTGAGAGCAAGTGTGCTCTGTAAGACCAATCAACTTAACCAAACTTGGTTTTTTAGCTTGATGTAGGCAAACCACTTAGAGTTCCTGAAAATCATTACTTTCATAGACTTCAGCTAAGGCCTCACCTGGACTTCTAAATTGACTGGGTCAAAGGCAAAAGACATAGGTATCCAAAGCTTCAAGTTGACTGTCAATACATAACACATTTGTTCTCCATAAATACTGTTTTTCTTCTCTAGTTCTGAAGGGCCTTGTTAAAATGTTACTACTAGTGAAGGACTTCTTCCTGTCAACCTGTTTTTTTCACCTCTCCTGTGTTCTCTAGAGATGTTATCCCAGGGCTGATGACAAGTTGTTCTGTGCTACGCCTGCCCATGAGAATGACATTCTTTTCATTTTGTTTCAGAAAGGACAGGAGATCCTGTTTGACAGTCTTCCTGCATGTTATTTTTATGGACACAGGATCTCAAAAGACACCTCCAATAGGTTCATGGGGGAGATCAAAAATGGCCACAGACCATCCCATCCCAAATTATTGTAGTTAATGCTTAAGTTGTACTATACTGGCTATTAGAAAAGCCTGAAGGGAGGAATATCTTATCAGAATATTTTCATGGCTGTCACTTAAGCATTTTCTTTTTAAAACATTGCGTGTTCTTTGAAGAAAACTTTGTTTCACCTTGGTTTGTTTTGAAAAACATGTGAGGGGGGTTATTCTAGTGATATTGTTAGCTCTTAGGTAAAAAAGGAGTAAGAAAATAATTATGATTATCCAAAGGGACTAAGATCAGGCTGTATAATTAATTTTCTTTTCTGGGTTTATCAGAAGTGAAAGAAAACCAAACAAAAAGAAATCTCTTTGAATACTGACTGAAATGGTATTTTACAACTGAGGTCGAATCTTCTTTAGGTCTTTCCCTATTTATATACCTTACAATACATTTCGAATATGAATCTATACTTTTTGGAACTAACCAATATGAATTTATAGATTTCCTGCTGTAAAGAAGAAATTCATGGCAGAGTTGAAAGAGTTACGGCATAAAGAACAGAGCCCGTATGTAGTTCAAAGCATTATCAGCCTTATAATGGGAATGAAATTCTTTCGCATTAAGATGTATCCTGTGGAGGACTTTGAAGCTTCTCTTCAGTTTATGCAGGTAAAATGCCTAGTATATAACTGTGGCTCCCAGACCTTTTAGAATGGGCTCCCCTTTATCTTTCCTGTAATAGTTCAGGAGATTTTCCACAGCATTCCCACATATATGTATGTGCAGTTACTTTCTCTTCCTTCTGAACTTCAGTGCTTCAGTCTCCAATCTCTGGAGTATATTCCATACAAACTTTTCATCAGCCTTATACCCCTAGTCCCTACATCTCACCCTCCAAGAGAAAGAGGTTCAGTTCTGTAGATCCCAGACCTTCCTCCCTGCCATCCCACAGCTGTTCCTTGCTCTGTGTCCCTGCCTAGCTATGTCTCCCTAGCTGCTCACTGTTCCAAAGTGAATCTTCCACCCTTGACATAGTTGCTAGAGAGGAGAGGAACTAATGATGGGGAAAAACACAGAGGAGGAGACAAAGAATTGAGGCAAAATCTGGATGTAATTTCCCATGGATGTGTTGTCTCCTTCCACTCCACCTTCACGCCCCTTCCTGTCAGGTGCATTCTGTACCCACCCAGTTTGAGAGCCACTAATTATAGAATATCATGAATGCTTTAAATTAACAGATTACATCATTTTGTAAGAGGAAAGATTTATTTAGCTTGACCTTTTTATTCCCATTTTTTCTTGGAATCACCCTCATGGGTACATAGTTTGTAGCCAGTCATCCAGTAAAATACACTTCTTATGTAAGCCTCTACATAACAATCAGCTTATGTGGTGTCAAAGGAGTAAAACAATCAATCTTAGATGCCCACAGATAAGGATTTGGCATTGGAGTACAAATGCCCATGTGTACAGACACGTAGAGCCATCTCTCTAAGTCTTGAACAGGAATCACATTCTATTTCAGTTTTACAATGTGCTTTGAACCATATTTAATAACATACTTAAAACATAATTACAATGCAGAAACAGCTCATTTTTCTTCTTACCTTAACACTTCATTACATGAGCACCTCTTAGTATGTGTTGGCTTAATGTAAGTTACCCAGAGCTGGCACGATAGCAAAGCAGTGTGTGTTCAGTGCACAGGACTAATAGGAGCGACTGGCGTTGTGGCACAGCCTTATGGCGCAGCACTGCTGGGGTCCTGCCTTCACTGCTGGTGAAATCAGTGGAAAAGCTCCTGTATAGCAGACTCAACATTTGGTGCAAATGATCTCTGCCCTGCTCATGACTACAGGACCTCAGGACCAAGTTAATTCTTACGTATATTACAATGCATCACGAGATGCATTGTAATATGTAAGAAAACCAGTTTTGCTCAGTTTGGTGAAATACAGTTACAGCTGGATTCTGTGGTCAGTTTGCTGGAGTATCTACATGCAGTGCTTCACCTACAAGCTCTGTCACAACAGCTTTGGTAAAGCCAAACACTTTCAGATGGTGAGCTAACCTCAGGAGTGAGCTCCAGAAAAGCCTGTCTTCCACCAGGGAGTGCAGGAGTAGCCCAGGGAATCTACTGCCTTCGCACAGCGGCCTCAGCTGTGTAGCAAAAATGACTGGAGTGACTGAAGCCATGTGGTGTAGAATCCTGAAAAATAATGATGCATGGTCTAAAGTGTAAATTGCTCTGCACGCATGTGCAGGAAGAAAGGGTCTGTGGGGAGCAGCATTGTAATGTCAGTGGCTGTCTGGGCCTTGGACTCAGAGAGGAAGAAGTAACTGGAGCAACATGATTTGTCATCCTCAGAGATGTACAGAAACGCCAGAGTGGGTGGATGCTTGTCTCCCTTCCCTTGCTGCCTGAGCAGCACAGCTGTGTGGATAGAAGCTTGCTGCACATTTAAGACAAAAGAACATTTTCATTTCTCTCTCAGTCCCAAATTGCAGGTTGGAAATTGGTTTTGGTTTGCCCTCAGGTCTCTTCCCTCACATAGCACAGTTCTGTATAGACCCTTAATCTGCAATGGATCCCGGCAGTGAAATTTATCCCAACTATTTACAGTAAGATTGTCCTTCCCTTGAGTCTCTTACCAAAGTACATTCCTTTTCTGGTGTCCCAGAGCATTGTGTAAAGGAGTCCAAGTGGGCTATTACTCCTGCTCCTGAAAGCACACACAGGGAAGGCATGAGGTCAGCCCCCAGGTCCGACTCCCTTTCCATCCCCAGAACACCACCGGGCACAGCGGGAATCAGTGGAGATTTTGTGGATTATCCTGGTTGGAGTAACAGATCCTTGATCTTGATAAATGTCCTGGGTTTGTGCTGACTGCAAAATACACATTTAAAAGTTAATAGAGAAATGTTTTCTGTGGCATTTGCAAGCTAAAAATAGTCACTGACACTTCATGTGCATTCAGCAAACATTTACAGGTCTTTATTCCAGCTGATACTCAATTTATCTTTCTTGTTTTGTTTTGTTTTGTTTTAGGAATGTGCACATTATTTCCTTGAAGTTAAAGACAAAGATATCAAGCATGCACTGGCAGGACTGTTTGTTGAAATTCTTGTCCCTGTAGCTGCTGTGAGTTTATTTTTCAGGTTGTTTGCATAATTTCTTTAAATTAGGTAAAACAGCTTGTGAAATAGTGTTTCATTAACGTGTTTTTTTTCTTTCAGGCTGTTAAAAATGAAGTGAATGTCCCCTGTCTGAGGAACTTTGTTGAAAGCCTGTATGATACAACACTTGAACTTTCCTCACGAAAGAAGCACTCATTGGTCAGTAGCCCCTAGAAGCAGAGGTTAAACTCCCTGTCAGAAATACCTCTTGGGAAAGTCCCAGAATTCATTGCAAAACTTTTTTCTGTGTTAAGCTTTATAACCAATACATTTCTATTTGCAGGGAGGTTTATTGTGCCTGCAGAAAATAACAGTATTTATTTTATTCAGAATGTGATCAAAATCAGTCTGAGTGAAACAGCTGTTTTCAGCTTCTGGGTCTGGCATTGCTAAGCGGTTAGGTTTTCTCATACTTGTTATGTGTAAACATTGGGAGGAGAGGAGAATAGAAGAGAGTTCACTTCTTGTCAAGCGAGAACAAATGAGGCATGTGGGAACAACTCTTTCACGGGGCTTAAATAATACATTGTAGGAACAAAAAAATGCATAACACATGCCCTTTTACATCCGTAACTTGGCTACTGTGCAGCTCCCTGTTTCATTTTTTTCTTGTGAGATGAACAGTGGCACTGCAGTGTATTTTTGGAAGCATGAGTTGATCTGAATTAACTGAAGATTTGAGTCACTTTGACGCTGGCCGCCTTAAGCAGTCTGCCTCTCCAAGTGGGTCAGCTCACGTCAGCGCTGCAGCACTGGCTGAGCCGCTCTGAAGTCTTGGACCTTTTAAGTAGAGAAAGTTGTCGTTCATCCTCCCTCCTTCCATGGGAAAGTCAAAAAGATTTCCCTGTTCCCAGCGCTCTTGGCAGATGCTGGTCACTGGCGCTAGTGAATCTGCTGGGAAGTCTGTGGGCATGTGTTTGAGCTCGCTGCCACCCTTACACCGGTCCCAGGGGAGAGTCAGAGCATCCCCTGGGGCACAGTCCTGAGACGGTTTGAATTAGGGGGAGCCTTGGGATGGATTTCACTGCTTGTGTTTGTGTGGCTCTATTCCACTCTGCCAAGTTAATGAAACATTGTTGAAAGTGCATCAGAGTAGGAGCTTTGCTCTACAGTTTTTACACTAAATAGAACTTCCCCAAACTGTTGGCTGTACTTGCCAAAGTCAATACTATGTGCTTGAGAAAGGATTGCACAGCTGGGGCTTTGCATTTCATTGCTTGTCTACACATACCACACTGGAGGCTACATAGTTAAAAGTGACAAAATAGAGTAGATTCTTGCCCGGGTGTGATTAGAAATACAAACATTGCTAGGAGGAGGGGAAAGGCAAACAGTTGGCAGAAATAGCTGCAGTGCATATTTTCAGGCTTCCAGGAAGAAAGCACACTCTTTAGAGTCTGAGGAGGACCTTCCTTTCTAAGATCGGTGTTTTGTGAATTGGTGCACTCACCATAGAGGCATGACAGGATCACACAATTGTAGAATTGTCTAGGTTGGAAGGCATCTTTAAGATCATCTAGTCCAACCGTTGGCCTAACTCTGATAAAAAAACCATCATTAAACCATGTCACCAAGCACTGTGTCATCCTGTCTGTTAAATACCTCCAGGGATGGTGCCTGGGTAGGGGCATTCATCTTGCCTCATTTTTTATCTAAAGTGTCTCATCTGAGATAGTCATTGAGGTTCTCCAGATAGTGAATGAAGTGAATTAGGAAACTCCAGGAGATGATTTGTATCTTCCCTCCTAGAGCTCTTCCTTAGGGTGTGTTGTGACATGTTTTGGGATGTTTCTAAACCCTGTGATCCTATCAAGTACTCACCTATTATAGTCATAATGTTATAATATGGTAAGAAAGCCTTCCTTGAGAAAACTTCACTTACTCCTTCCTGTATTTTGGACATGAAGTTTATAAAAATAAAAATTAATGTACTTTTGCTCAGAAACTAGGTCTAACCTAGCTACAGACAACTTATGTGATATATTACAGGAACAGAAGTTGGGGTTTATCATATATTTATACTTTGATCTGGGACTGAAGCTAGAATTTTAATTCTGAGAATTAAATTTTGAGAATTCCAAGAATCATTGGTCTTTAAGATGGAGTTACCTTATTTTTGAACAATAACTCTGAAGTCCTGATTGGCTCTAGTAACATGACAACTGAAACAGATAAGTCTTGCTGAAATAGCAAAGTCGGTTTGCTTTTTAGCTTCTGGTTTTTTAGTGCAACATTTACAGGGTGCGTTTCAAAGTAAGAGTTGACAGAGACCAAGTTCCAGTATTTGAACATCCACATCCTACCTGGCTTCTTTATATTTTTCATTTTGGCAGATACAAGTACCAGCAGATCCAGGTGTTGCCTGTATTTTAACCCAGTTCTTTAGGGTGCTTGCCATGTCTCTCAGTAAATACAGTGACTGTAGATGTTGAGGAGTAATTGGCATCTGAACATTAACAAGTCCCAACAACCTCTGTAGGTCCTGTAATTATTATAATGAAGTTTAGTTATTTCCATGCTATCATTTCTCAGTTAACTGACAGAAATTAGCCCTTTGAGTCTGTAAAATTGTGGCCCATCTTTGGCTTTATAATACTGCTATAAGTAGGCATTTGGTTGGTTTTAGTTTACCCATAAAACATAGATGTAACAGCTTTGGAGAAAAGTTCCTTTTAAATTGTACTACTTTATAATGTGTTTATGTTGGCTAACATGTATTGCACAAAATGGAGGAGTTAGAGCTTTAAATTTACAGTAGCTCTATTAATTTACTTTTATGTTGTGTAGACATGCAAATAATACGGTATTGACCTCCATTTCCTGTTTAGGCTTTGTACCCTTTGGTAACGTGCCTGCTTTGTGTCAGTCAGAAGCAGTTCTTTTTAAACAGATGGCATATTTTCCTCAACAACTGCCTATCCAATCTCAAGGTTAGTATCTTCGGGTTTTAATATTGTATTAAAACTTCAGTATGCGCAATTCATCTGTTGCAAATCCATCTGAGATGAATGTGCTGAGTTATTGCTATTATCTGATTCCATACATAATTTTATTCCCAACAGTACAAATTCTTTAGCTTTATCTATGGAAATTTTTTCAAGAACATAAAAGTATTCTTGTGCCTAGTTTAAATTTCTGCTGTTTCTCTACCTCAAGCCAAGCCTGAGTCAAATAGCTATGAAACAGGCAAGATTGTTGATGAGTTATTAACTCAAGTGACGTACCAAAACTGACCCAGTATTAACATGCTTTTTTCATAAAGGCATTCTCAAACAAAGCACTTGTTATTACTTTATCAGAATGGAACTAGTTTCAGGACACTGCCTTTTTCACTCTGTTAAGTTGCTTTAAAAAAACCCTAGACTATTTAAAGTTGTTTCCTCCACATGTCCATTCTTATTCTTTTACTACTCGTTAGATCTTTGAAATTTAGGGCTAACTGTCCATTGCAATCTGCTGTGGTTCCTGCCCACCACATACTGTTCAATGCACACGTGCTAGTTTATGTTCCTGCTCCTCCAGGCTTCTTTTACTTGCACAATAACTAATGTCCCATTCCACACTTAAAGTGGGTCCATTGAAAGGATGGTCCTGTGCCTGCCTGAACAGGCCAATATAAGAAACACAGTGAAGTGGGTGCTCAAATGAAGGGCCTCCAAACTGCTGCTTGATGAACCAGTGGTTAGGAGACTTCTGCAAACAAGAAAGGTAGAACATGCAGCCGCTTTCTCAGCTCAGAGGCAAACTGTGGAGGGAATATCTGTTCTCCACAAGCTGAATTCCCAAGCTTGTCAACAAGTTATATCCTTTATTGCTGCTGCTTTCTCGTCTTTGTCTTAATGAAACAATTGTTATTAATTCTCTTCATATGGATCCTACTGTTCTTCCAAATGCTCTTCCAAATGTTCATAGTCTGTCTGAAATTTTCTTCCCACCTGTACCTGAATTACTTAAAGCTGCTGAAGATGTACTAGAACCCTACTGGCAAGGAAATTCGGAAAATAAGCACGTTATTACTGCAACTAATTTTATGGATTTTGATGAGGTTATACAGGCTTGAGAAAAGGTGGCTGCAGCTGTAAGATGTCTGAGGAGCCAGCTGGAAAAATAGATTTTTCTTAAAATTAGGGAGACCCTGACAAATTATTTGAAAGTATATATAAGTAAAAATTAGTAAAAATATAAGTAAATTTGCTCCTACCTTATCAAATTGAATTCACCTTGCTACCCATAATTCAATGACATATAGTCCAATTCACAGGGCTGATAGATTAATGGGATGCTACATTCAATCTTTAGTCTGGGGAGAAGAAAGGTAACTGAATACGTGGCTGAATTAAGAATTAAGAATGGGTTGGCCACTCCCTCTCAGGACCGAGGAAGAGATGCGCCGACCTTTGAAGCAATCGCTTCACCAGTCAGAGCGGCACCTCAAAGCCCAAACCAAGCTCACACATAATGTGTGACATAATAATAATGACATAATCGATCAAGTTTCTCAAGAGCCTCCACACCCTGTAGAGCACAGTCCCCTTCCCAAAAGCATTAAGGTCAAGCATACACTGGGAAAGGAGAAAGGTTTCTATTCTAATCATATTTCTGATATTAATATAAACTGGCAAATTTCTGATCTTATGGAAGTGAACTTTTCTCTTGAATTAATAAAGGACACTCCTGCCAGAACATGGGAATATTTGACCCTGGCCAAATTCTGGCCAAAGGGCATTTTATACTATCCTGTAGAAAGTGGTGTGAAAGTTAATAAGTATCCTGGGATTGAAATGTTACATTTATCATTAACTAAACTTTATTTACAGAAAACTGTCCAAGGCAGGAATTCCACATAGGAGAGAGTCAAAGCACTGTGTTTCATTTAGAGGTTTTTCAGTGGGAGCAATAGTTCCTTGTCTCCAAGCTACGTGGGACAAGGTGAAAGCTCTGGTACAATTTGAGCTACGGGTGCAGAACTTACTTTACAAAGAATGGGTCAAACAATGCCCATCTCAGGAATGAATCCTTGGATACCAAAACAATGTCCCTTCAGCCTGAATGGGCCAGACCTTATGAATTATTACTGGAAAACAGAAATGGAGGAATTAAGGAAAATGGGCCTCACTCCTGGCAGTCTGGTTGCTTTTCCACCAATCACAGAAGGGGCAGATGCATTGAAAAAGAAATTTCTAGAAGAGCAAAACTAACAGATAAGAGCCAGCAGCACTTACTAATCAAGAAACAGAGCAGATCCTGGCAGAGCTTTGTTGCTCTGCCCCAATGGTGAGTTGGGCACTGCCAGCAGTGATAAAGGAACCACATCCAGTACCAATATCTGCTGTTGGGAAGGTGAAGATGTCAGATATATTAGGCCAAACACTCATTGTCCTAATAGGATTACTGGCTGGGTTTTTCTTTTTGACAAAAATCCTGGAAATAGTAAAGAGACTCAACTGGTGGTGGGCTTCTCTCAGTTTTCCGAAGGGAGACACGCTATGTGTTTTCCAAATTACTGGACACCCAACCACCATGCACTTGAATAGATCTTGCGCATGGACATGCCCATGATTTTCCTGGATGTTTCTTGGCTGTGTTATCATATTCCTCTCAATCCTGCTTCCGCTATGAAGCTTGTTTCAGAAAGCTCCATTGATATGGGTCGCAGCCCTTTTCTCCTCCATCTGTTCTCTGCTGCCCTGGCAGCTGAACTGTCTAGTTGCTGCAATATGTGGAATTTTGCTTATAGGGATGACTTCCTCCTCTGTCACACAAGCTCATGTTATCTTAACTTAGTTAGCCTAAACAGTGTCTCCTGTTTTCTTGAAAGCTTTGTGGTAAGAGTAAACTTTGATAAAACCAGGACAGTACTCCATCACCTGTTGAATAAATCAAATTCTCAGGACTGAATTTTATGACGAGTAGCATCATGATACCTGATGAGAAATAGATTGAAAGTAAAAAGGTTATTAAAAAAATCAATTGTAACAAATGTTATGATTTTAAAATCCTGTGAAGATTAATAGGCCATGTAAACTCTGTCATTCCTGTTAATACTTATTCTAATCATGTGCCACAAACATTGTATGCTGCTATAATAAAAAAAAAGGATTTTCAGTTTTCCATAGAAAGCATTATTGTATAAAATGCTGTTGTCAAGGAGTAATACGAAAATTGCAATTACAGAGTTCCTGTTCCTAAGTGAGTGGCAGATGCCAGTGTTGGAAGTTGGAGCCGTGTCCCATACCATCAGTGGATCTTCTTTCTGTTTTGCAGGAGCTAGACCAATACATATTCAAGAATTATTGATGGGATTGGTTGCAGTTTCTTTGATCAAACCATGGTCTTTGATCTGTGATTCAACATTTGTCCACAAACAAAAATTCAGCCCTTTACCATGGAGATTTGCACAGTGGGCCAGGCAAATCTTACCTCGAGTTAAAGTGTACTGGACTCCTTCAAAGTTTAACCCAGTGGATGGTCCAAGACATGGGAGACCATCTGATTGGACTGCATATACTTGTACCGTTCTAGAAAGCCCTTAAAACTGCCACAGAAACAAAACTGCGTATGACCAAAGAGACCCAAAGAGACCCAAACCCAATCTTGTACTAGTTCAAAAGTTTCCAAAAATAAAGAGCAACCCAGACCGACAATCCAGTTTGGTCCAGCTGATCCCAAATACCATGTTGATTAGCCCAATCTACGCATCCACAGATTTTGTCCTTTCGGTTTTGAGTACGTGAAGTACATTTATTCATCTGTTGTGTTCTTCGTACCAGGTCTCCACCATAGGGCAGCAGCCTTTGAATTGATAAAATCAACTGAAGATGAGGTTTTCTTCTCAGTGTCAAATGGAAGTAGTTTTCAAATAGGGATTTTAAAATGTAACACATACATAATTTAAGTAACTCGAAACTTGGTTTTTTCAGCATCTATGTGATAGCAGGAGGTGTAGGTCAGATGCATAAGTGTCCTGCAGCAAAAGGAACGGGGTACTGGGCAGCTATAAGGGTGTATCTTTGTTGTGTCATTATGAAAACTCTGAACCTTGACATCCGTTCAGTGCAGAACTGCCTTCCTAATTTGTGTGTCTGAACTGTATTCTAACGTTATATATTTCTCCAGAATAAGGACCCAAAAATGGCTCGAGTTGCACTGGAATCTCTGTACAGACTACTGTGGGTTTACATGATCAGAATTAAATGTGAAAGCAACACTGCTACCCAAAGGTAAGATGCTGTATTTGTATTGACAATCAGCCCATGTAGAGTGGAAGTTGCCAGTGAAGAGGTTTTGTCCTTCTCCTGAATTCCATTGAACTGAACCTCTTCCTGTTGTGAAATAAAAAACTCAACTGTACGCCACAAAATATTCCCTTTTGTGGCACTAACAAAGTTATTCTTCCAACTACTAAGGTTACTATATAAAGTGTTTCTGCTTCTCAAAGAGCTAAAAATCACTCTTCACCTGATTAAAGTTAGAAACATTTTTGTCATGGCATGTCATTGACTGGTTTATTGTTACTTGTAATGTAATAAAATAAAATGATTACACTGAATTTGTAGCAAAGGATCAGAACAAAATACCCTATTACGTTTTCATTTCAAAGAAAATGCATTCTAGGCTTTCTAAAAGGGGTAGTATTTCCAACTTAGGTTTCATGGTAAGTGAAGGTCTGCAAGGTGCAGAATGTCTAATGCCTTTTTTTCCCTTCTTTTACAGTCGACTTATTACTATTGTTACAACACTTTTCCCAAAAGGGTCCCGTGGTGTTGTGCCAAGAGATATGCCTCTGAACATCTTTGTGAAGATAATACAGTTTATTGCACAGGTATGGGAGAACCATCCATGTGTCTTTCTATTTAATGAACGTGTTTTCCCTGTAACAAATCGAGAAATGAATAAACTTATATTGTCAGGATTTTTTGCAACCCTGCTGTCAGTGTCTTTCACCGAGGCAATGATACAACTAAAGTTGGGGCAGAATTCTTTTGAGGAACAGGTTCTGTGTAATTGTAATTCCACTGAGAATGAAGAAAAATATTTTCAGTTCAACTCAAATGTTTTCTTGTCAGTTTTTGGAATAGCCAGCAAGTCAGCAGATGCATTTGTTGACAGGCTCTGACTGTCAGTAAAGTTCAAAATACTAAGCCATTTTTTGTGCTGATACTGAATCAGTCTTACGATATAGGATAATGAGTTGCACTGCTTTTAAAGGAGTAAGTCAGAGGAAAACCAGCTCAGTGTGTAGTTACACATTTAGTTTTCATCAGTTCAAATGGGAATCACTCAAATAAACTAACCATCAGTGCATGAATTTTCATCTCTTTTATTACTTAAATTCAGAAAACATTCCCATTGAGCAAAGCACTTAAGCGCATACTTAAAGTCTCAGAATAGGAGTGAATTAAACAGATGCTGAAAATCTTCCCTGAACTGTGCCATCTGTGATCAAGCTCTTTTTTTTTGTATAAAATACTATGTTGGTATGATAATTACCACGGTTTAAATGAAATAATTAAAAGCTTTATTTCCAAAGTGGATCATTTCTTATTTAAATGCTATAAATTTTTGAATTTGTTAACATACAGCAGTGTTGAAACCTTAAATCTGATAATATGTTCTGCATAGCATACTTCTGAAAATCTTTTCTTCCATGCATTTAAATAAATCCTGATTAAACTGGCTTTTGACTTTCTGTTGCCTTGAAGAAAATAAGTAGCATAAGGGAGCTGCCTAATGATTTGCAATATTTTTACTATTGTAGGAACGTTTAGATTTTGCAATGAAAGAAATCATCTTTGACTTCCTTTGTGTTGGAAAACCAGCAAAAGCTTTCAGTCTCAACCCTGAGGTATGAGTCGCATTTTTTTGAGTTAATATCTATTGTATTGTGTTACATTTACTTTCTGGTTACATTCTAAGCATGCTTTCACCTTTGTCCAGTTTTCAGGCCAAATCTTGAATTTGATTAATGGGTAAAATGCATCTTGAGCTTTAATTAGTGAAATGCCACACTGCTTCTGCCTAGCTCATGGTTGCTCAGTGAGGATTATCAACTGTGATGTGTCGCAAATGTAGTTTTGTAGTACTAAACAACAAGATAAATGAAATTATTGATCGCAGCATCTCCTTATTACTCTGCTGTTGTTGTATGCAATGCCTTAAACTATTTTAATATAAAAATAAGTTTTCTGTAACAATGTCAATGTTACAAAGAGTTTTACTGAAAAAGTGCACATGATGCAAGAAGAACTGAAGATGACAAAAAAGAAAAGTTTTATCACTCTGACTGGTAAAGCTCCACTAGTGTTAGTGTCAGGAGTCAGCTTCCTAGTGCTTTCCCTAGAGAAAACACTCAGTTGAAAAACTTAAAGAATCAAAGTAAAAGTAAGTGGGAAAATAATGAGAAGCTCTGTTGCAAATAATGTACTTGCTTATAATTTTGAAAGCATTTTCATTTGAAAATCAGAAATAAAGAAATGAACAGTAAAAAGTAATTGTGATTATCTCATAAAATATGTCCATATTAATCTTTCTGTATTAAACAGCCAGTCATTAAGATGTTAAAATAGAAAGGGTTGCCTTATAAAAATTATATTTGATACAAAAAACGTTTTGGAAAAGTAATTTAAACTTTTTACTGTCAAAAGCAACAGAAATAAAAGGCAAGCTTTACTTTGAGCACAGCTTTCATCCTTTCAGAGTAAAGAAAACTGGCAGAGAATTCTTGAGCAGGCAGTCCCCACCGCCCTCTAGGTCAGTCACCTGCTCTACTGACCAAGGACGCTCCTGCAAAGGATGTTGTGTATTAGCATTGCATGAGGCCGGGTTTTAGGCAATGGACACGGTCCTTGGCTTCTTGAGGAATCAACATCTGAAATGTTACTGTTTTCCCACAATGTAAGTCCGAAAACAATGAAATAATAGGGCTACTTTTTGATGGACATAGACTTCAGCATTCTAAAAAAATACACGTAATCTATGAAAATGCACCTCTGGAAGGCTGTAAGTAGGACAGCCTCTGAATTTTTGGAATAAGATTCTGGAAAATGGAAACATTCTGGTCTTATAGTTGTTGCAATGCAAAGCCTGCAGTCTTTCCTCTGCTGAATTCTCTGAAGATATTCAGATCACCTAGCCGCCTCTTCCTGCTGTTTTCACATTGCTGCTTCAGCGCTGAGCACCATTCCAGACTTTTTACACAGTGTGGCCAACCTTGGGGCCTTTAGAGACAGTTACTAATCTTTTTTCATAATGACCATATAGGACGTCTGAGCTTAATTGAAGGTCCAGTTAAGATATATTACTAACCTCAGGGTCAAAGCCACATATTTTGTTCTGAAGATAAAGAGATAATGCATTAATGAAAATACTTAGCAATAAAGTTTTGCGAGGGAAGAGCACTGCTCAGAGCACAGATAGGAACTCGCAATTTACTTCATGGGTGTTTTTTTGTGAAGTATATCATCAGACTAGTCAATATAGCAGAAATACAGAAAAACTGCTGGATTCAAAATTTCAAAGTGATTGAAGAATCATAGAATCATAGAATAGAATCATTCAGGTTGGAAGAGACCCTTGGGATCATCAAGTCCAACCATCAGCCCTACTCTACAAAGTTCTCCCCTACACCATATCCCTCAACACCACATCTAATCTGCTCTTAAACACAGTCAGGGATGGTGACTCCACCACCTCCCTGGGCAGCTGATTCCACTGACTGACCACTCTTTCTGTCAAAAATTCTTTCCTAATGTCCAGGCTAATTTTTTCCTAATGTCTAGCCTAAGAATATGAGTATAATATGATGATTTGATTATGATACTCATTCATCTTCTGAACTTTACAGAGAATGAATATTGGTCTGAGAGCATTCTTGGTAATTGCTGATAGCTTGCAGCAGAAAGATGGTGAACCTCCAATGCCAGTGACTGGAGCTGTCCTTCCCTCTGGAAACACTCTCAGAGTGAAGAAAACGTATCTGAGCAAAACTCTTACAGAGGAGGAAGCTAAAATGATAGGTCAGTAAGAGAATGGACAATATAGAAACTTGGATGAGAATGAATGTGGAAAAAATCTTCAGTACCTGAGCAGAATAATTTACTATTGTTAAGTATCCCAATTATACAAAATAAATATCCCAGATTTTACAAAATGCCTATTATTGCAGGTATGTCATTATATTATTCTCAAGTAAGAAAAGCAGTGGACAACATACTCAGACATCTTGACAAGGAAGTGGGGCGGTGCATGATGCTAACCAACATACAGATGCTTAACAAAGAACCTGAAGACATGATTACGTGAGTACTAAAGAACAGTAAATGCCATAAAATACTGAGATGTAATTTCAGAACTTTTTCTCTATTTCTGGCCATCACGACTCATCAGAGAAACAACAGGACACAAGAACATTTAGCTTAATTAGTATATACTTTGAAAAACTGTTTATGTCAAGTTGATTGCAATTCTTTGCATGTTGCAGGGTTTGGAATTGAACTGATACTCTCACTGTAGCCAAAATCACACGTGCATCCTGTGAATGCTTAGACGGTAGAAGTCGAAAGCCCAGAGTGGAAGATGTCAGCTTACACTCAGAACACTGTTTCATGGTATATTTGCATCACTGAACTTCAAAATGAATGCCACAAATTCTGTAAATCCCTATTCATAATAATCTTTCAAAACTCCCATTATTATTCATGCCTGTAATCAAAATCAAATCTTAATTAAAAACCCACGTCATTTTGTGATAAGTTTTGTATTTAAACAGTACCCCACTGGAACAGAATCAAAGCAGTAGATCTCAGTGTTAAACAGCAGCATTGTACACTCTCATCCAAAATTATTCATGAGGAAAGTTTCCTGGAGAGTGTTCTGGTGAGGTGGACATCTAGTCGACTTCAGAGACACAGAGACATCATTAGACACATGCAGAGCATGGCTTGGAGAGTTCCTAGCTGTAATGTGACCTTGCCTATCTCTCCTGTCAGAGGGGTGGACATGGTAGTTATGCTAGAAGAGAAACCACACCTCAAAAAATTGTTTGAGGTTTAATGAAAAGGACACTGGTCTCTTCAAGATTGTTTTTTTCAAATACTCTTAGAAAAAGAAAAACAAACCTTGGTAAAAATACCTTGAGTGATATGCAGTGACCGTCCAGATTCAACTATCTTTTACTGCTGATAGAATCTTTGTGTTTTAATGTTTCTCCTCTGCCCTTGTTACTGTGACTCGGTAGATAAGATTGTAAGCTCTTTGAGTCTTTAACAATGTCTTACTTTATGTGTATTAAGCACTAATACTACTATCAAATACTATTTATGTTTTTTATAGTACTACCCAATAATCTATTCAGCACTCACAGCCAGTTTTCATAACCTTTTTGTGTATCCAGGCTTTTGCAAGAGGGAAGGTGAATTTTGAAACTCACATTTTATTCACAAAAGATAATTGCATAGTAAAACCTTGAGCACTTGGCTAAGAAATGTACTTAACCTTTGCTGTAAAGATCCTTTCTATGGTTTCTCAGCATCACCAAAGTGTTGTTCCTTTGTAAGTGCACTGAACAAATAGACTTAAAAGAGTTTTAAATTTCAAGAAATCTTATGCTTTGGTTGTAACCTTTGTCACAGACATAAAGATTTTAAGGTTAGAAGTTCTAGACATGTAAGTTACTATATTTTTGTGTTGTACATTATATCCGGATGAATTGTAACTTAATTTATACACTTGAAAGGAAAAACACATTAGAACACATTTTTACTCATTCTTCTAAGGAAAAGAAATATCTGTGATGCTTAATTATCCATCAATCTGTGAACTCAGGAAAAAGATCCTTAGCTGTTACTATCAGCATTTAAAAGGGCCCTTTTAAAAACTCAATTGTGCATAACTCGAAAAGCCAATATATAGCTTTTATGCAATTGCTTATCGTTTTATTCACAGAACTTCATGCTTCACTGGAGTTATGGATCTATTTTGAATTCTTAGGGGCTTCAATACATAGATACAACACTACACTTATCTATATTTTAAAGTTATGGCTTTTGTTATATTTCTGTATAGTTAATGGTATTGTATAAACCGAATATCATAATGATATTTTAAATAACAAATAAAATAAAAATCAGAGGGAAGTAGCTAGGCAATGAATAGTCACAACATTTTAAAGTATGCAGATTCTGGAATATTCTTTGGCGGTGTTAGACGTGCTTCTCTATTTAATGGCTGGTTCTTTAAGCACTTATGATTGTAAGTAGTAAATGCCACTTCGAAGTTTTACTAAAATCCTGACTCAGCAGCATCCTCCGTTGCACCCTCTACTGGGATACGAATTTCAGTACTGGTTATAAATACTTTTCAACATATAGTCAAAAGAAGGCTTCCATTTTTCTAACGTACAAACCTGTGTTTGCAAGTACTTCAAAGATTTTTGCTGAAAATACCTAACTAATATCTGCTACTGCTGGTACGGAAACACAGGCTTCCAGGTGAGGACGGCTGTCCATGTGTTCATCCAGAGCTTGTCCTGTTGGACCCTGAGTCAGCCAGAGCTGACAGCAAAGCCCTATGAGGCCCCCTTGCCAGACACTTCCCATGCTGTGCCTGGTAGCTCGGACAAGTTGAGAAGCTGAAGCTCAGATTTGGATCTTCTCTTGCTAGTCTTCCAAGCAGCTGATAAGACATAAACCTCCCACAGGTCTTATATTATTTATAAACAATTATTCATTTGCCTTCCTAACTGCTTCCTCTCAGACTATTACTGTATTTGCCTCCATTTTAAATGTGCAAAATGTTTGCCCTTGCCAGGGACTGATAATAGGAAATTCTGTAAAGTTCACTTTCCACTTCAAGTCAACAAGGAAGACTCATCAGCGTGCCTGCAGATAAAATATTATCGATAGCACTTCCTTATTTGCAACTATAAAAATATAATATTTTGCAGTAGTTATTAATGCAAGTTGTATTTGCATTAGCAAGGATAGTTCAAAGTTCATAACCAAGTTCTCAGGTGAGATGTTGAGATTTACTTTTTCAAGTCAATTGCTGACACCTTTCAAATTCTAACTGTTAGGATACAGGTACAATGAGATAAGAGAGAATTCAATGTGAAAATAGTTTCCCCTCATTGTACAATTTAAATGAGAAGACTAAAATCATATCATCATACTGTTTTATTAATGTAATGTAATCTTTGAATGAAGTAAGCCTAGTGTCAGTTTATGCCTTTTCAGTTTATTATTTCAGTGAATGCTCCGTGTTACTCTATAAATCTTATTTTAGACTTGTGAGATGGTATTGCAGTCAGGCTTTCTCTGTGACTGAACACAGAAGTGCATTGTCCTTTGCTGGGTGGAGAGACAGAGCAATGCAGCAAGCAGGGAGATGGACTGGGGTACAGGAAAGTTAACTTTATTTTCTGTTTTGTCACTGATTTTCAGTGTGGCGTGCACAGTAGCTTACAATGCTTCTTGGTGTCTCCCTTTTTCCCTCATTTTTCTAGTTCAGTCAGAAGCATATTATAGCAGAACTGTAGGGTCCCTTGCTTTTTTTGATTCCTCCTAAGCATATTACGGGCCAATAGTTAGTAATATTGTGGGAAAAACTGTACAGTTTTAAATGCCGTTACGCTTTGCTTATTTTTCTATATTCAATCACCAAATAATAGATCATTAACAATGAGGAAATATAACCCCACGATTTTGGGTCTGTCTGGAGGACTTCTTTAATCTGCATTGGTACCAAAAATTATTGGAAACAAATCAGAAAACAGCTGCATCTATTGTGAAAATAATCAGCAGCTGAAACTTGACCTACTTTTAGAAGACCTAAGGACTCTCAACTTGATTTTTGATTCCTGCTGAACTTTTAGACTCAACAACTTTCCCAGCTGTAAGGGAGCAGTTGAGCCATTCCACAGATTAGAGCCACCTTGGGGCTACTAAAAGTATGTTGGGTGATAAGGGTTGCTTAAAGTGCTGCTGTCTAAGGTGATGATCAACAGAAGCTCTCTGGCCATACTTACCTCTAAATCATGCTTCTTTTTCAGCGTAATAATGTGCTGTGTGATTTCCACAGATCTGTGCCCTGTTGTGGGCCACTCAGTTTTGTTATTTGGGCTTCTTACGTATCTACTATTTGCTTTATACAACTATTGTAATGTAGCTGTATTGTGATGGGAAACACCCCAGCTTGTTCCTCAAGGCCAGGCTGGATGGGGCTTTGAGTAACCTGGTCTAGTGGGAAGTGTCCCTGCCTATGGCAGGGAGATTGGAACTATATGATCTTTAAGGTCCCTTTCAGGCTGAACTGTTCTATGATTCTGTGATTCTCATTGCCTCACAGAAATACTGATCTTGATGGAGGAACACTCCTACATTATAACTCCTTCTTTGATATATCTGCCAGTTCTCCTCAGAGAGAAACAAATTAGTAATAATGGATTTTTCAAGCACCATGGAGATACAATGCATGAAAAGTGTCAAAACTGAAACCATTTATTCAATGGAAACATTTATTCATATTTCCTTCTTATTTAATTTATAGGGTCTAGCTTCCTGTCCCAGTGATCTTACTAGCCCTCTGGCACTCCATTATGTCGAACCTTTTTCTGAAAAATTGTGGGTGGATCTTTTAACACAATTACTTGCTAAGTTTTGTCAAAATTCTGGTTTAATTTTTCAGTGGTGAAAGAAAACCAAAAATTGATCTCTTCAGAACGTGTGTTGCTGCTATTCCTCGATTGCTTCCTGATGGCATGTCAAAACTTGAGTTGATTGACTTGCTGGCAAGGTAAGTTGTTCAAGCATTAAATGACTGCTCAAGGGGAATAGAATGAAAAAAGTGAGCCACAGAATGCATAACCGTTTCTTAGACAAAACTGTACGCTCCTAAAAAGTAATCTGCTATTTATGGATAACTTGTAGAAGTTGTAGCATCTTTTTACAGGCATTGTGTCTATGTTATAGACTCTAATTTCATAACAGTAACTGTCTCATCCAGAACTCTTTTCTGTCAGTATGCAGGTTACAAGATATTCACTATTCTCTATTATATTCACCATTTGTTGCTTTTTTTAAACCATTCTAATTAACAGGAGAGAACATCTTTTCTGTGTAGTGGAAAACCAGGGAGGTACCTGTTTAGTTTTGATTTCTGATTCCCACACCTGTTTGATTCAACAGCATGTGCTAGATGTGGTATCTTTCCAAGTACTTTTTAAATTGATAATAATTATTTTAATTATAATTTTTCATTTTCATTTTTTTACTATAAGAAAATAAAGAGAAAAAAAGAAGTATAAATTTCATACCCTCCCTGCTTGGGGTCCATTGAATTCATCTAGGTAGACTTCACTTCTCTGAAGGAGGAAGTCTACAGCACGATGCTAAAACAGTTTAGGTTTCAGGATGTGAAATCAGCGACTGCAGATAATTTTGATAACAGATACTGGTTAGTACAGTACAGAAAAGCCTGTTCCATTTCCGTTCTAGTATCCAAGTCAAAGATTCCAGCTTGTGTTATTTCTGTAAGAGGATTAAGATAGTCAATGAAGCCATGAGGCCCTTGTAGCCCTCACGGATAACTGTGACAAAAGAGTTTTTTCGCTGCTCCGCTCTTGCTTTTGAAATGTCTGAGGAACAGCAGGTGTGGGAGTCAGAGGGTTACATGCAAAAGCATTTTTTCTGCTCTGTGAATATCCAGCTCCCAGTGATGTGCTAAAGCAAGCAGTGGAACAATTAATTCCGCTAGCAGTAAAGAGTGCAGACAGCCAAACAAGCCAAAATTGCAGCCAAAGGTAGGCGTGCTGTGGTGTGTGGCCAACTCAATTTCCTTCTGTTTACATCCTCTGCTATAAATCACTTGTGGCTTGGTTTAAATCATTACATAATCAAATTATATAGGCACCATATTAAAAAGTAACATCAATTCTACTTAAGGGAAATGAAAAAGGACATGTTTTCCTTTAATCCAATATTTTAACTAACTTTCTATCCTTAGTAATGGCCTTAACTGAGCTGGTAGAAAGCACATAACCATTCTGGTCACAGCGCTTCAATCACAGAGGATTGTCCAGGTCAGACCCATCACTTCTCTTAAGGAAGTTTGGAGACTAATGTGGATTTCTTCATAAATTGGTGCTTCCCTACTGAAGTCTCACAACTGTCAGTATAACTTCTGGTCTATCTTTGTCATCAAACTTCATGCCAGAAAAGGTCATTTAGGATTCTTTATCCACAACCAGTTTGTAAGCATTTATTGGGTAATTTCCCATGCTAGGGCAATGCAAGCACTAGGTCTGCTGGGTTATCTGACTCTGAGAAACGGGACATCAAGAGCAGCTGAGGACACCATCTCTAGAGCAACTTTGGAAGCAATTACATGCTCAGCCTTTCCCCAGCAAGGGGATCTTTGGAAAGCTGTTCTCGTCTTCTACATGCACTCATGCTACAGCATGAGACATTGATACTGTTTTAAATCAGATTCTCCAGTGTAAGCAAGGCAAACACAATTAAGGCAAAAGTAAGTGGATGCACAGGAGGTTGGAAAGCGATCAACAGCCAGTTCATGGCTCAGGAGGTGTATAGCATGGTATTGAAATAGCTGGGTAGGATCTTAGTGTTACAGAGCAGGTTCACAAGCTGAACCCAGACCAAAAAAAGGATGTTGCTCTGAAAAGGCAGATCTTGTTAACATGTTTATATAGAAG
>VZTM01036650.1:0-76852 GCA_013400555.1 Jacana jacana
TGAATTTGCAAAGGAACTGGTGACTCATATTAATGAATTGGTAGCCAAAGCTGCTCAGGACTTGTCCAGTGAAATCCATTTTTCACTTTATTTAAAATAGAGTCTGAGAGAAAAAGCTTGCTTTATTCTATTGTCTTGGTATTGCATAACTTACAGTTCTATATTTCATTATTTTGTACTGTGTTACCAAAGGGAATCTGTGTCCTAGATCCACAGCAACGCAGCATTTTGTGTTTGTTTGCAGTCTTACGCTCATTTATTTTCTTTGAAATGAAAATTGCAGAAGCACCAAATGAGCAACTTGCTATAGCTTATACCCAGTATTGACCTCAGTCTTATTAGAAGTACCTTTGGAAGGCGTTCGTATCACAGAGATGATAATCCTTTATCAGGCAGCATTCTGTAGCAACTTAACTGTTTGAATCACAGAATTGTCAGAGCTGGAAGGGACCTCTCAAGATCACCCAGTCCAACTCCCCTGCTAAAGCAGGGTTGCCCAGAGCACATCACTCAGGGCTGCATCAAGGCAGGGCTTGAAGGTCTCCAGAGAAGGGGACTCCACACCCTCCCTGGGCAGCCTCTGCCAGGGCTCTGCCACCCTCACCATAAAGAAGTTCTTCCTCATATTCGAATGGAACTTCCTGTGTTCCAGCTTGTGCCCATTGCCCCTTGTCCTGTCACTGAGAACCGCTGAAAAGAGTCTGGCTCCATCCTCCTTTGACCCACCCTTTGGATACTTGTGAGCATTAATAAGGTCTCCCCTCAGCCTTCTCTTCTCCAGGCCAAAGAGCCCAGATCTCTCAGCCTTTGAAAGAAAAAGAGCAGAAGGATTTGAGGAAAGGCCAGTAATGAAAATATAAACTATGTCTTTTTTGTTTGTTTGTTTGCTCATAGGTTTATCTTCCTGATTATAAAGTTAAATAAAACTGTTTTAAATTGTAGGTGACTTTTCTGACAGTGATAAGATTTATACAGGAATTGTCTCATTTCGTGGGAACCAGTTTTGTTTGTAAAGAAATAAATTATCTTAGCAGATTAAAGAAACTTTTTCTTTCAGAGATTAATATAAAATAGGATTTTAAGTACATTTTGTGCAAAGAAACTGTCAATCTCATCCTAAACAATTTTCCCAGAACTACATAGTAACAATCTGTAAGGGTTTTCATTGGTCTGGATTGGAGATTCAATGTAAAAGTGCAGAACATGCATCGTTCCCTCAATCTATGTACAAATTAGTTCTCTACTTTCGTTTTTTTCCCTTGTCCCTACTTTCAAGGGAATCCCTCAGTAACAGGTCAGTTTGTCAGTGAAGGGGTGTAGGCAGTTCTCACTGGTTTGTGCCATGTCATGTGGATGTGGCAGAGGAGCATCCAACACAGGTAGTATTCTTCCTGTGAATTGCCCAAAGGTAGTCAGCAGCACCCTGGCTAAAGTCTTCACCAAGCCCTGGAGCTGGAGGGCAGTAGCCATGTGCCATGTCTCTGCACCTCCTCTCGTGGCAGCGCTGGTGAAGTCTGCAAGTGGGTTCTAGAGCTCTGTCCCCATGGCAAAGTGGCGCCTGCAGGGGCTGACATACCCACAGCATTGTGTAGCACTGCTAACAGTAGCTGGAAGTTAGTAGTAGATTTGAGCACAGGCTGACACCCAGAGTACGACTTTGCTTGGGATCTCTGGTAGGAGTTTCTGTTACTGATTTATTCTGCTGTTCTCTTGCTTCTGTTATTACATGTACTCACTGGTAGGACTGTTCCGCATTATACTGCAGTCTCTCCATCGCATTCAATAGAGGTCCTTATCGTGTGCATCTGCAGTCTTTCCTTTGTTTTCCTAGGATAGGAAATCCCTAGGCTGTGTGGCAGGTGTTCCTTTTTTACTGTCCACACTGATAGCTGCAGAGAATGCAGGAGCTGGGCAGTGCAGCAGTGACCAGAAGTGGTACTTTTGGAGAGGGTACTTTGTCCCACCCATCTTTTCCAAGGTCAAATGCAATTAGACTAGGATTTATCTTCTGAGTACATTTGAAGAGGGTTATCTTAACCAACTTCTAGGAATGTTATATTTGTGTATTTTTCCCATAAGAAAGACAAATCTGTTAAAGAGTAAGAGGGTTACATTTGTAGTAATCAAAGAAAATCACGGGCTTTGGTTGGATTAAACAGCGGGAGGTTTTAAATCAGCCAGGAAATCACAAAGTAAGCTGAAAAGGAGTTTGCCAAGCATTTTTTATTCATTCTGGGCACCACATAGCAACAGTTTCCATAACTGTCAGCATTTTCAAAGGAGCAATGTCATTATTTCAGTCACAATAACATTCTGAAATTCAAGAGGCTATTAACAATACAGAGAGAATAAACACCAGCCCTTTCCTCCCTGTGTGAAGAAGCCTCTCTTTGCCGCCTACGCACATTTTTCAGATAGCATCTAACAGCGGCTTTCGGCATAGAATGTTTCCCTGTCAGATTATTAATTTCATGTTTATATTAAAACTCTTAAGACTACCTGTCATATTCAAAGAGACCTTAGATACACAGTATTTTGGGGAGAAGATTCAACTTATGTTACTATTGTTTATCTTAATAATGTACGCTGCAGCACATACAATCCCAACAGCAGATATTTGCCAAATGGGAGCTGCATTCATTAGGAAATTGTGTTGGAAAGAGGAAAATAACTGAATGTCTGCTATTTTTCCCTGTGTTGCTCTGTCACACTCTTGGCTTGTCCATTTGCATAGACTGAGCTTACTGCTTTGAATGAAAAAGGGAAGCCTCAACAAATCACTTGAGTAAAGCAGTTTTTAATATTTTGGACTCTGCAGGTGATGTGTTTGAGCCAGGATATGAAGAAATTGGCAAGCATGGTTCTTAATCTTAACTAATAGCAATTTTTTTAGGAGTAGACAAAATAATTCTTTTTTTTTTGCAAATGTGAGCTATGACATAGATTTCTAGTGAGTTGGACACGTGTAGCAGGGGCACTTGAGAGCATGCTCGAGTGGCCGAGATTGTAGGGAGTGGGTTGTGATTTTGTGTACGGTTGGACTTGGTGACCTCGGAGGTCCTTCGAACCATGACAATTCTGTGATTCTATGATCCAGAGACAACATCATGGTAATGATATATCAAAATAAATCATTTCTATAGATCCAGCTAACTTAGAGCAATATAATTAGGTACAGAAAAGCAACTTCTAGATCTGCCAACAACATGAAATTATGGACAATAAGTGATACTTCTCCTCACTGCTTTAATGGTGTCTGTAAGACCTTGGAGGGACAGTGAGTTTCTGGGAGGCCATTGAATCTGGCTCTTGGGATTTTGCAGGGACTTTAGAGTTTCTGGTTATCACAAAGGATTTGGTGGCTGGAAAGTGTCTTCATAATACAGTCCTGTTTCCCCTCACCCCTGCTTTTCTTGTCAGGTGTTTAAAATCCAGCTGTGTATCCACTTCTACTTGCCATGAGTTCACAGGCAGTTCGATAGCCTGGGAGCTCATGTTCACAGCCTGTTTGATAGCCTTCACAGGTAGGGTACTCCTCCAGGTATGAGTGTGAACATGTTCAGGTACCCAGTCATGCTGGATTCTAAAAAGCCATTAAAGAACCTAGGAGAATCTCTTCAGCAAGTTCTCTAGTTATTATTAAACAGCTTGCACAAGCCCTAACATTTGGTGCTAATGTGGGCAGAGTAGAAGCAAAGCAATTGCCTGAGTAGAAGCTCTATAGTACACGCTTCATCCAGGTCGTACATGTGGAGATAGACCTCTGAGTTTAGTCTCTTGGCCTTGAAATGTCAGTCTGCAAAAACAATGTATACTTACACTGATACTAGATTTTATTCCCCACAGAGTTCTTTTCATTCTTCTATGTTTCATATAGAACAGGGAAGTATAGATCTTTTCCAAAGAAAATCTAATATTTTCTTGTGCACCTCAGACAGTCAGTCTTGTAGTAGTGATCAAACAGAAAGTATTGGTAGACCTCACCATGACTTATTTCTACATTGCTAAGAAGTTCTGGTTTTCTTCCTGTTCCTTAGCACTCCCAGTTACAACTATGCTCCAAACCCAGACAAGCACTGGATAATGAGATACACAGGTCCCATGAAGCCGATACACATGGAGTTCACTAATATGCTACAGAGAAAGCGCCTTCAGACACTTATGTCTGTGGATGACTCCATGGAGATGGTAAGATTAGTAGTCACTTTTTTGGCTAAACAGGTGCCAAAATTTTTTTTTTTTTTTTTTTTTTCAATTAAGCCTGCATTATGTAATGATGAAATCTCTTGCTGCAAGCTGTGTGTCTTGAGCAGAAATGTCTGAATTAGCTAAAAACTACTCTGAAAAAGAATGGGTTTCCAGTTGTAAGAAGGCAGATTTAAAGATGTTGCAATTTATTGCTTAACTCTTGGCATTCTTATTCAAAAAAGGTAGAAGGTAAAATAAGAGGAGTCCTGTAAGGCAAAGATGAGATTATCTGAACGGCATTGCATCAACTTGCTAGTAATGTCTTATAATTACTGATTGAGGCAAGTATGAGCTCTGCTTCATATTAATGAACCTGTTTAGATGGATCAGATACCAGCAGGGAAAACTGGCTGTTTTACTACACTATTTTGATTTTCTGTTTAGTAAAATGGTTTCACTTTGGGTGATTCACTCCAGGCAAAAGTCAGTTGGGTTGGGTTGGTTTTTTGTTGTAATCACCAAGTTTAGTAAATTATATCCATCTAACAGTCCTTCAGAAAATTAAAAAACAAAACCAGACAAACAAACAAAACAACCTAAAAAAGAGCCAAAAAAACCCCAAACAAAACAACAGCAGAGGTTGTTTTCTTCTGTGCCGATGTGCTCTCAAATTGTGAGGCACTAATGTGGTGCCCCACCAACTTTGTACCTTTGCCAGTGAAAATGCCACATTAAAAGTGATCTTTGGTGCTCAAGTTGGTATGTTTCTCCTAAAGATTCTCATGTAAACCCATAGAAACAACCATGGAGTTAAAGCTCCCCTTAATTCTCAGTGTTAGTTCCCCAGCTCATGAGAGAGTATGAGTGATATTTGTGTGGAAGAGATTTTGCAAATATTCCACATAATGGGAACTTACTTGTGTGAAGGCTAGAGCATTGAGTGTTGCTTAAATAAGGGTGAGATTCAAAACACTGTCATTTTTAATAACATTGTTTCCTGCAGGAAAAAGATAAAGGTGGAGAGAAAATTTCAGAAATGCTTATCACCTTGAAACTTTTCTCTCTGGTACCGTATGTATTTGGTGCTTGACAGCTCTCATGCAAAATACCCTACCCAAACCTTCTGAAAACGTGTCATGCTAATGTGTTTACTTTAAAACAGAAAACAGAAGTTTGTCTTGTAACAGCCACAACATTCACTTAATAAAATTATTGTATGATTCTAGATTATTCAGAATCATTCATTGTGATACCTTAGTGCCATCATGAATGTTGTTATTTATTTGTATATTAGACATAGGCAAAAAATTGTGTCCACTATTCTAAATATTCTACTGTTCAATTGAATTAATTACATATTTTGTGTTGCCTTTTTTCAGATTTACAATACATTGGTTGAGACGGGTGAACTGGACAACACGTATATAATATACACAGCAGACCATGGATACCATATTGGGCAGTTTGGGCTGGTGAAAGGGAAGTCCATGCCATACGAGTTCGATATCAGAGTTCCTTTCTATGTCCGAGGTCCAAATGTGGAGCCTGGGTCCTTGTAAGTTCTTGGCTGTTGTGTGTGGGTTTAACTAATGACCAGAAAAATCCTGTATTCACATCTCTGGTCGGATTGACCTGGATCCAGAGAGAGGCACCAAGTTCTGCTTGTCCTGCTCACCTTTGGCGCAATTGGCTCTACTCAGAAAGCAGAGCTGATAGGGAGCTGAAATCACAGCGTCACGGTTTTATGCCCTTGCCTTTTTGCTTGCGTAGGTGTGTAGCACAAGCCACTGCACTTCTGCAGGTGGAGTTGAAAAAGCCACTTTGAAATATGTCCAATGCAGAACTATGGTATTTTCAAGCTAAAAAATGTAGTGTATAATGTTCACTACCACAGCAGATAATTGTTGCTGAACATTTGAGTGGAGTCACTTGTTGCAGTTTATGAAGAAGAATGTATGTAATAGTTTGCGTATTACCATCCACAAAAGATCCTTTTTGGCTCATCCTTTGAGATTTCATGGTTCGGGCTGTTTGTCGGATGCACACAAGCATGCAGAATATTACTGGTAATTAAAATGGTTGCTTTGATCAGCTAAGACATTATGTAAATACACTTTCTAAGCAATTATTTCAATAGCAAATATTTGCACTTAAGTAATGATTTTGGACAGAGTGCCATAATTTGCTGCCTTTTATTTATATCAGTGTGCATGTTTTAGCATAATTAACACGCACAAAGTCTTCCACACACAATTTTTTTTCTTTACTGCAGAGGAACAGATCTAGTGTGTAATATGGTAGCAAATAGTTATTGAAAAATCTCATTTCATTTGCTGGTTAAATTCACTGATTTACATTATTGGTAGACGCATGTTAAATTCTGTAAATATTATATGGTGGGTCTAATTTGTTTACGGCAGTTATGCATGTGAAATAAACAATATTACTTCTCTGAAGAGCAGAGGAGAGATTAAACATGCTACCTCAGCACTGAAAGAAGTTTGTCTGCAGCAGCACAGAACTTCAATTGAACTGGATTAGCCTTCTAACAACATGCTCTTCCCCTTTGCAGTATTTGGTCTTTCTGGAGAGGCGATGCTAATGTGACCCAAGTAGACCGAGTTATTTTTTCTGCCACATGCAGTGCTGGAGACCAGCCACCTCCTGTATGCTTTAGCTCAGGGATCTTTACCACCCAGACATGTATAAACTCTGAAACCTTCCCACTCAATTTTATTTTTCAGTGGCTTCTGGAGATGAAAATATATTTCTGTTAGAGTCAGGAGTCAGCCTGACAGAGTCTAACAGAACAGAGCCTTTTACAGTATAGCAAATGGGGAGAACAGGAAAACATACTTTGAAGGGGGAATGTATCAGATAATAAATTGATCCTCCCTTTCAGTCTGATTTTCTTCAAGTGGCAGAACTTCAATCATCCATGTTTTGTGTGAACCTTGTGTTTTTCCTGCGGAGTAATTGACATGACTCCCTTTTGATACCAACGAAGATTTAATAGCAGCGCTGTAGCAAGTCATTACTAAGCTCTCATTTCTATTACCAAATATGCTACACTACAATTATTAGTAATTAAAATCAAATTAGGTACATCAATTTAATTCATCATCCATGCTCTTGTCAGTGCCTGTTTGCTTGCTTGCTCAAAAATGTAGTAATTTTTAAATGGTGTCTCATTAATTAGTGTGAATTTAGCAGCTTGCTTATGTCCTGTGTTTTGAGCTAGAATTGTGCACTGACATGTAGAGCCGCCCAGCTGGTCCCATCCTTCCTTTGTGCCTCCAGATCGCGGCATGGAGATCCTTTATGTTCAGTGCTGTAGAAGACAGTATGCTCACTATCTTTTTTCCCCCCACTTTTAAGAAATTGAGTGCCTGCCTTGATTTAATCTTTTTTTTTTTTTTTTTTTTTAAGAAATAAGGAAAAGAAATAGTAGACAACTGATAAACAGTATGTGTATGTATGTGTGTATAACTTTTAGTTATTTACTGTAGCGTCTAGCAATATATTTCTCTTAATGTTCTCTTTAGAACGTGCTTGCTGTGATAGGAGCTGCTGCACTTAGTTCTATACCATATCTTGAAACAGATAAAGCATGTGCTACCTGCCAAATCTACTTTTTAATAAAGCCATCAGCATATTTGGCAGACAGATTGATTCTCTAAGACACCCAAGGAGATTTTCCAATGCTTTCTTGTGTTTTGAAAGACTTTTGAACCCTGTTTTGCAATAATTAACTCACTTTGCCTTATGAACTATTTTGTTTTCTCAAAAATGCTCTGTGCTAAAGTTTTAAATCTTCATATTAATCCCTCTTGAGGTTGTGCAATTTCCTTCTATTTTACATTTTAGTTCCTTTCATGTAAAGTAATTGGATTGTGTCCTCTTTTGTTCTTTGCAGATGTCACAAAATAAGTGTTTTCGGTTCCCTGGTCTCTGTGGAAGAGCTGGAGTTGCTTGGGATCACTGCATAGACTTTAAACCAGCTTCTTGTGTATGTTTTTTTCAGGAATCCTCACATTGTGTTGAATATCGATCTCGCACCTACAATTCTAGATATTGCTGGATTGGATATTCCATCTGATATGGATGGGAAATCAATTCTAAAGCTTCTGGATTCTGAGAGACCAGTGAATAGGTGAGAAATGGAAATGTGTGTGTAAATATGCATGTGTTTGTACAGGAGACCGAGCAAGTGTTCAGCAACGTGCAGCAAATTTAACAGAAACTATAATAAAATTACCATCTCTATGAGTACATCATTCACTGAAAAATTTGCCAAATGTGACTGACTTCAGTTATTTATTTTGTCATGTTCATATACTAGCTACGTGGCATATATGGCATTTAGATATATTAAACGTAATCTATATAGCAGTGAGGGGGCTACACATGAAGGTCTTTAGCCACTTGAGTTACAGATTTTAAATGTCTCTGTGGCATCTTTTGTAGCAAAGCATTTCATATCCCTGGAGGTGTTCAAGGCCGGCTTTGAGCAACCTGCTCTGGTGGGAGGTGTTCCTGCCCAAGGCAGGGGGTTTGGAACTCGATGATCTTTAAGGTCCCTTCCAACCCACACCATTCTGTGATTCTATATTGAATAAATGGTTAGAATAATTGGGTTGAAATGATTGGTTGGGTTATTAGGCTGTAATATAAAGACGGGCTAGCACTCAGAATTGCACCGTTATTTGAGACCTTCCATCAATACTTTAATTGGAAAAAGACTGAGGAAGATAATTTGACTGGATGCTTGCTAGAGAAAATAAACAGAAAAGGGGAAGAAGTAGGTTTGCTTTAGAAGTAGTTGTGTGGAGGGAGAGGGGGATGAGAACAGCTGCTTTAGAATAGGATACTTTGGGGGTAGTGTGTAAGTTAAGAACCCAAACTGGAGTCAGGGAATCGTGATTTAATTTGTGATCCTTTTTGTTCAAGGACAATTCAGTTAATCCACTGTGCTTTAAACGTGCTTATGGTAGAATATTGTACTGTGTGAATCTGTTGTGGATTTTGTCCCTTTGAGAACAAATTTCTCCTATGTTTGTTCGTGATGGGCACTGGAGAGGCGTATGTGTCTGCTTCATAAAGCTGGATGTTGCCCTGTGCAGTTAAATGTAATGTTTTCATCTGAATTGGGGGTGGGAGAGAAAACTGGGGCATGACTTGGTTACAACATTTGTGGGAATAGCTTCTTCCTCTCCCTCTTTCCTCCTAGGTTCCATTTAAAGAAAAAGATGAAGGTGTGGAGAGACTCCTTCCTAGTAGAAAGAGGGTAAGGAAAGTGTTAATCACAAAGCCCCTCATTTTAAATAGACGGATACTGAATAGCTGAAGCCAAAGCAGCACTCCACCATGACCTAAAGCCATTTAGCAGTGCCAGCAGGGACAGGACTGCAGCGTGCCTGTTGGCAGGAATTGTGTGATAGGAGGGGATGTGTGGCCTTTGCCTGCAGCCTGCATATATGTGCTGTTGGGGTGGGGGAAGGGGAGCTTTACTTGGATCCAGAGATGGAAAGGCATTCCGTTTTGAAGCAGCTGCCCTCCCCGCCCCCCTGCGTGTATCATGGGAGTAGGAATAAGGCCTTTCCTCTCCACATGTTCATCTGCTGGCCATTCCCTCTGTGCCTCTGCCTTAATACCTAACAGGGGACATAAGGGATTGCAAAGAGCAGCCCTGTGGAGTGAGGAGGGTATGGTCTATTCACAGCGACTGCTGTTACTGCCTGCCAATCAGACCTGAAACACACTGTCTTGGTTTTATGTGGTTTTGTACGCTCCCTGAGAGCATAATATGAGTAACTTCTGTGTTATCAGAGTCAGAGATGATAACACAGTGCTAGTTTCTACTGGACTATTAAGTGTTGGCCATCAATGATACTATAGACTTGGCAGATAATCTACCCCTCCGAGCCTTTTCAGCAAATGGTATGTATGTCTTGGAATTAATGCAAAAATAAGTAGTTTGGATTTTTTGTTTTTGTTTGGCTTTTTTTCCCCAGTAAACTGCTGCATAAGAGGGAGAATGAGAAGGTAGATGCCCAAGAAGAAAACTTTCTACCCAAATACCAGCGTGTGAAAGACCTCTGTCAGAGAGCTGAGTATCAAACGGCTTGTGAACAGCTTGGCCAGGTAGGACATTGTACCCCTGACTGGAAGTAAGCGGTTGTAGGTGGGCTAAGCTTAACACCATAACCTTGACAATGTCCTTCACCGTGTCACCAATGCCAGCTTATAAATCAAATGGCTCATTCTGTGAGCTCAAATCCTCAAAAACTGTATTACAGCATTCATGAGCTTGACTGTCAATCAAGAAGTTGGTGATTCAAGTGCCTCTGTATTGATCCCTGACTACTGTTAAGAGAACTGCCTATTTATTCCCCAAACAGAATGTGGTTGGGATTTGTTAGTATTGAGAAGCTACAATGAACCTAATGGATCACACACACCCCAAATACATCTAGCTCTCTTCGCTTTGAATTCTGAATTTAACTCATTTTTGGAATTACATATAATAATGGGAAACTAACATTCTGTGAGTGCGATATATCCCTCCTCTTCACAAAAATGGACTGTGAGAGCACACATGCGATGATGCCTGCAGGCAGTCTGTATGTGTATGGGCACAAAGCTCATTGATTGCCTCTCATTTCTCTGGTTGTTGCATAACTGTTCTGGGCAGACAGGAAAATACACTCACTTTACATCTGAGTTACGTAGAAGAAATCCAGGGGAGTTGTTTAGGGTAGTATCAGTATGTGGGCTCAGTGCGGGAGAAGGTTTTGCAAATTTAGCAGAGCAGTGCAAAAGCGGAGCAAAGCTACCTCCAGCAGCTGCACTCCTGGGGAGATTTCTCCTCTCCTTCTCATCCTCTGGACACATGGCAAAATTGACTGTGCCGTTGTTCTCTCATTGGGTACTGGTCAGAGTGTCCCTTCCAACAACTGTAAAGCGTTTTGGCTGTGGATGTGTGGACAAAGGGGTGAAGGTAGATGCTAATGTGTCTGTTATTGGACTGGCATGACCTCACAGCCTGGCAGCTCAGAGGGCTGTCAGAATCAGTCTGTGGAATATAACCTGCCTTGCAGACACAATCGGAATGGTTTACCAAGGCTACAGTAACCAGCTACTGAGGCTACAGTCGCTCAGTTTCTGCTGTCAGGGGCCAGACTCCCTACCTCTGGCTCTACTGATTATGTCGTTCAGCGCTCCTGCAAAATGAGTCCATTGTTCCGGAGGTGCTTGGATCCAATTTATACATAGTAGGATTTTCTAGATGCTTTTTTCATCCTGTGGCTTCTTTGTCAGATTTAGTATACAGAGAGATTACAACATCCTTTTCTTCCTAAAAATACCAAACTGCAGTAGTTTATTGTCATCAGATGTCTTGAGCTGAAATTTTAGATGGGTGGGAGCAAGCCATTGTTTTGTGAATTTGCAACTGGGGAAAAGTCATTGTTTCTGCTACAACATCATCCAGTAAGTAGTTTGAGGAAATACAGCTTTTCTTTTTCCATCAGTATTTTCGCTTTAAGAGATGTTTCAGCTTCTTCCTTTTGTCTTCATCTTCCCAATTATTTTGAAAATTATCGTAAGAACAGAGGGACATTGCAAGTCCATGTTGTCACTGAAGCTGTCTCTTTGCATAAGGTAACTTCACTACATTCAGGCTTTCTTACTCTAATTACCACATGTCTCGGTTATGGAAGAAAGGGGGAAGGCCCTGTATTGTCTACACACGTTCAGAGGCTTATGTTTTCTTCCACGGATAATAAAATATCTTTGACATCTGTAAGAAGTGGGCATAAAATGTCAACTCCATATTCAAAATTGCCAATAAATTCCAAAGTGAAGGTGTGCTAATGCGTGTGCTGCATCCTCATTGTCAGGAGACAGAGAGGAGAGGAATTGTTTTGAGCAGTTCAGTCAGATGTAATTGGAAGTGATAGGATGAAATTGAGCAAAAAAGAAATTTAAGTTGGACATCAGGAAAAATTGCCTAACAATCAAGTCAATTAGAGTCTGGAAAGGGCTCTCAGGGGAGTCTCAAGCCATCTAACCCCTGCTCTAGAGAATATGTCTGTCTAGACAGCAGGAATAGTGGGAGATGAATGTGCTTATTTGAGGATAAATGGTGTCTAAATATGGGTGCACCCAAAAGTCTTTTCAGAGTGAAGCAAGACTAACTTCTCAAATGACAAATGGGTGGTGTGTGTTTGCTGGTGCTGCTCACAGCTCTGCGTAGTAAGTAGAATGAGCCCAAATGAGTAACATACCACCACCTCAGGGGAGTTTATGGTATACAGACACACTGGTTGTTTAGCAGATATCACCCGATCCTGCAGGACACTTCATTAATGTGCATTTAACAGTATCTGGAGTGTTTAGTGCAAGAGGTGAATTTTCTCCTCCTGATGCAAAGATGAAGAGAAGTCTGGGTCAAAATTTTGGTGGAAGCCTGTTAAGATCACTGGGATTCTTTCTTTTGACTCAAAGAAGTTTAGGGGCCTGCTGTTCAGAGAAGCCTGAGCAGTGCCAGGGAATCTCAAGTGTGAGAGGAGACAAGAAGGACAAATGGAGGACAAACACTCAGAAGGGCAGTGAATGAGAAGAAACAAGGGCAGAGCTTAGAGTAAAGGAGAGGTAAAGAAAGCTTTGAATTGTGAGATGGAGAATTTGAAGTTCTGCTTTGTGAGCATGCAAGTTTGTGAATTCAGTTCTATCGCCACAAAATGCTCTTCCTTTGCAAATCTCTGTCACCCTCCTTGACCTATAATCGTTTTGATAAGAGAGCACCAGGATCATGGAGATGAGGCTATTCATGCTGTTTAAAACCTTGTTTCAGAGTCCATTATGTGGGACTTTTTTGGCAACACTAATATATGTAAATTCTTCAGAGTGCAATGGGAATCTGTGTTGCCATGTTTTCTTTTTCAGTTAGTTGGGTTTGGTCTGTGTTAGTTATTTGCATCCAACAAAGGGTGACTGTAGGCTCAGATGAAAGAGCAGCTCAGCATTTATATTCAAGGATTTAAAAGAGATGAGCTCTTTCTTCCCACAAGAAATAAAAAACATTTATCCTAGTACCTAATGGCTTCCACACAAAGTTCGGCCTTTCATTGTAAACTGACTGTTAAGTGGAAGCTGACCCACTTTTATCTGGCAGCCTGCATTAATGTGCTTTTGTGGAAGCCAATTACGCTATCAGCATTGCTCTGCAGAGTATTCCCAGCAACTCCCCGGTATCGTAACAACAGCTGCAAAAAGTCTCCCCCTAAGTCATTTGCCAACTTTGTGCACGTTTGCTAAACATGCAATACCTGCAGCTCTGCTCCTTGCTGTAGGGAATCTATGCTGTACATGTCAGGAAAAAATATTGAAAGTATTAATTATGCCATTAGCAGCACCTGGTATTGTACAGTAATACTGCTAACTCCTAAAGAAAAATAGGGTTTTGAATCACATTGTTTCCTTTTCAAATCCTTTTTAACAGTCCTATCTGTGTACATACAAATTGGATACAATTTTCCTTTAAATAACATTAAAAAATAGTATTATATATGACAATTTTCACCAGGAGAACATTAAAAATGCAAAAATTTGCACTTTGTTCCCTTCAGATGTTCTGCAAATGAAAGGTTTGACACAGTCTTCCTTCTTGTTGCTTTGTGCTCTGTGAGGACCATGAAGGGATGTTCTCTTTTGTAACTGGCATGGGGATACCATAGCTAAAAGTATGTCACTTACTGGACTGGTACCCCTAGTTCTCTGACACAGCACGGCAGAGCAGGGATGAAATCTGTTCTGATTAGTGTGCTTCCCTACAGGACTTCATAAGCGCATCTACATCTAGACCATATTCCTGCCACCATAATTGCTAGCTGTTGCCTAGTGCCAAGGGTGGAGCAGTAAAAACGATTACGTTTTCTTCCTTTCCTGATGGCAGTGGAGCTTGAACTTGTGTTAACCTGACCTAGGAAACAAAGTCAGGTTTTATAAGGAATTTCCTTAAAAACTGGGAAGGATGTTTTTGATCTTTTATTATGTTTTGTGGTTGTCCTGTTCTTTTGCCCCTAGTAACCTGAGGTTACTAAAGAATTTTGCTTCTCTTGATAAGTGAAGCGTATCAAGTCCAGATAATTTTAATAGCTCATTAGATGGATCTTTGGAGTTCCTGAGTTCCAGTGCAAGTTGCACGTGCTCAGCAACTTTAAGGATCCGGTTCTTAATCTGTGATTGCAACAAGAAATGACTTGCTGATAACTTCATACATTAAAAATTTTATCAGCCCTCAAACTGATAACATTAGGAGGCAACAAACCATGAAAATTAAAACCATGATGATTTATTAAGGGCTGTTATTCAAGGATTGTATCCCTTATCAAGAATTATAATTAACAAAACTGTTTTCCTCCTTTAGCCAGAAATAGCCTATAATGATTTCCAGGGGCTATTTTACTTACAGGTTTTTTTGCTTATTGTTGCTTCACAAAACCAAGAAATTTGCATCTCTTGTTAACTGAGATTTTTAAGCTCCTTCTCGCTAGAGTTGTAGATGTTCCAATTAGCTTGTCAAAATGAATACTAGCATTTAATAAACCCCCCAGATTTTACCAATATCCTGACACGAGTAGCAGTGTAGTTTAGTTCAAAAGCCAGCGAGCTGGAGGTCAGGAGACCAGCTTCAGTTCCAGAACTGCTCCGGACTCGCTGGGGGACCTCAAATAAATCAATTCCCCTTTTGTTGCTGCTGGTATTTTCCTCCACCACCAACGCAATTTTTGCTTAGGCTGAAACCCAAACTTAGCTTCTGCAACACCCAGCACAGCAGCTGGGAGCACCTGATACCACAATCCAATTATTATATTAATAATAAATGTATTATAGAATTGTAATCTTAAATGTAGCTGAATACCTGGTTTTTCATTTGCATGCTAGTTGATTGTCCCACCTGCCTCACTTCAGCTACAGTTTAGGGCATTAAAAAGCCCTCCAAATTTTCTGTCAATAAATCGTTCATCCATCTTATAATTTTAAGGTTTGAGTGACATATAGTGTGTGACAACTGAAATTGAGCTGAGAGCTCAGAGGTCTGAATCTCCAAAAATCATGAGTCAGTGTAATGAAATAATGTCCCCTTGGAATGAAGACCAGGCAGTGCTAGTTATATACTGAGGACATGAAATGGAGGAAACCAGACTTGGCCTTTGCCAGTGGATAAATTGGAAGAAGGTATGGGATCGGGAGGGAGTGCTTAAAAGATGAAGAAAATACCTGTGGGGAAGAGCTAAGGAACAACCAGCTGAGGAGAGAGGGATCTTAGAGATGCTCTACAGAAGATGTGAGCCAATTATTTTCAGTTACCAAGAACAGAGTAGTAGTAATATGTATGAGACAAGCAGGGGGAAACTTTGAGTTGACTGTTTCCTGAAACCTGTAACATCTGAGCAGTAGGATGAGCTGCCAGCAACAGCAGCAGAACTACCTCTGGTGGATAAGGGGCTCATTTTGGGGCTGGGTTTTGCTGCGTTGTCCTCATTAGTCCAATAAAACATAACACAGGGAGCAAACACCAGCAGAAGAGAAGAGCTAGCTAAACTGTGATTTTAGCTGTTCCAGAGGACTAAACCATAAGTGTACCAGTTTGTGTAAGAAAAAATGTATTCTGACTACTCATAAATCAGTTACTTGGACTGAAAGTAGAATATTTCTAGTCATTAAAGCAGGCTGTAGCTCACCGTCCAATGTGGCAGCGAGAATGGGATTCAGAAAACATGTGCGTGAATTAAAGGAGACTGATATTGCTGAAGTGTTTGTGTCAGGTTGGTGACAGGGACATAGGACTTTTATTATCCTGGAGAAATTTGGATTCCTAGAACCTATATTCCTATAACTGTTGGGGAGGGAGCCTTGCTGGCAGCTAAGGGATCACACAGTTTCACTTTCCACTCCTCTGTAAAAGGGAATGGAATCTCTTTCACTTAACAAAAAGAGGAGCTGGTGAGACACAGCATGATGATTTAGGGCTCAGCTCCCAGAGCTACTTTTCAACTGGAGCCTTTTCTTAGCAAGGCTTGTGTGATCAGCACTTCTCCCCTAAAGGAAACAGGGTCAATTGAGAGAGATTCACTGAGGGAAATGAATGAATTGTACGGAAAAAATTGCACAGGGAAGGTCATGGCTATTTGTTTCTGATGGGGGCCTCAAGTGATGACTTTGAATTAATGTCTGTGATGGCTATAGCAGTAAGAAGACATTGATGCACAATAATGCAAAACCCACTTGATGGTGATGGGTGTTGTAGAGGAAATAATGGGGATTTGACACACAGAAAAATACAGCATGCCTTTTTCTGCAGAGGGGTCATTTGCATGTTCAAGGTGAATGGTGTTACCAGAGGGAAATGGGGCATCTGTTCAGTCTATGACTGCTGCTGTTAAGATTCCTGTTCCATAGATACTTAAGCCTTAATTCACTCTTGTTGATATAGAGAGCAAGCTGGTAGCTTATATGTTGCAAACTCTTCTCTTTCCCTTTGCCGTGTACCTTTGTACAAGATCTTTGTTGAGCAGCACTAATAACCCCCTTAAACTAAAGCCCAGGCTCTCCCATGTTGCACACAGGTAACTGCACAGCATGTGTTGTGCAGCGGGGGGCATGGCCAGAGGATGGAGCAGAAGCGTTAGAAGCCCAGCACAGTATGTGGCAGAAAGCAGAAGCGCAGCAGCTAACTTGGCCTGCCTGAAGATGTTGGGAAAGTTCCAGCTGGAACAGCTTTAATGATTAAATGAGGTGTCTGGAAAGTTTTGCACAACATGAGCTTGATAGACTTCAGGACATATTGCAAAAGCCATTTATTTGATGGTTTGGGTATCTGTTCTGCAAGGCTTTCCAGGAGAAAGGACAGGTTCTTCCTTTGGAGATTTGATGTGAGCTGAGAGGAAGATTGTGAAGGGAGTCTGCGTTTTCCATGGACTTCTAGTTTGTGTTAAACTGCTCTCCCTTTCAAGACTTAGATCTTGTGAGATATTACAAACTGTAGAATGTGAATTAGGAACACGTGGCCTGATGAAGAAAAAGACCTGAAAAGTGGGGGCAAGTGGTGAACTAAGGGCACTTTGTTTTCTTGACTGGTTGAGTCAATCCACTATTTATATGTAATTGGGTTTTGCTGCTGGATGGTTATCATTTGTGTCTGTGAGCCAAAGTATCTCTGGGGCACTCTGGAGTTCTTCATATAGGGATTTAATTATTTAAGTGATTATCTTGTATAAAATATTGTAGTTGCTTCCAGGAGTCAACACAGGTTTCTGCATGTTGGTATGCTGGTAACCAGAAACCAATTAAAATTGCTGGAATTCACAGTGTTTAAAGCTTCTTGAGTGTCAAGGAGTGGTTTTCACAGTTGCCTTTCAGTTACTGTCCTTTATCCCTAAGTCTGAAAGCATCCCATGGAAAGGACTGCAACTAATATAGCTGTGGTACTGACCTAGAGAATGTGTGTTTGCACTCACAACCAGACCGAGGGTAAGTTGTTGAGTCCCACACACATGACTGCTATCTCTTTGGAAGAAAAATAGTAAAAGCTTGGGATTTGGAGGTTTGGGGGAGTTTGCTGGGTTTTTTCCCTCCACATGTGTTCAACATTTGCTTCTCAAGTCATGTATGCAGTTCTGCACTGCAGTCGTTCAGCAGTGGGCCTGTTAATGCATACAATGTGCCCTTCCAGCAAAGCCTTTAAGATGTTTTCACTGCAGCGTGCAGCTGCCTTGGAAAGATTTAAACTGCACCAAAAATTGAAGTATTTTTTCCAGTTCACCTGGGGGGGGAAAATGAGCATCGCTTTCTTGCCAGGAGATGAAAGAAAAAGAGAAAAAATATGTTTGGGCTACACATCAGAGTGCTTATTTACAGTAGTTCTCATCGTGGCATTTAACTTGCCCTCTATTGAATCTTCATTTTTCATGTATCAGACACCTACAGCATAGAGCTCTACTGAGCAGAAAATGCAGTTTGTTCATATCTTTTCAAAAATAATATTCAGATGAAGTGAAATGGGAAACAGCAACAAATATTTTTACATCTTTTTTTCATTGCAAAAGAAATGGTTGCTGATTCTACTAAAACAGCTTTTACTTCAGACCTCAGTCTGGGCATCAATCATGGCAGGCATTTATAAAAAAAATAATAAAACCAAGACTCAGCAATTTATTCTTCAAAGGTTAATTTGTTCTACACCTCATCTGGGTAAATGTGTCCGGCTTTACAGATGAAGACAGTCACGCAAAGGTGTCTGACTCGAATGTCTCTCTGTCGGTATCTCTCATTGATTTTCTGTGATTCCTTGTGCCCAAAGTGAAGCCAGGTTTAGCTGCATCAGTGCAAGGCTCGGGTTGGGCAGGAGGTTGGATACAGTGTCTGCGCCTAAGGAGTGACTACAGCTCAGGAGACTTGGCATCCGATTGTCTGAGGAAATAAGTGGACACACCGTAAAACACTGATCCTTTTCAATGAGAGGCTCTTCCATGGACATAAATAGCTCCACCGTGACTAGGCAGTTAACACTCCTGTTAAATCCTGTATTATAAAAGCACAGTGACACTGTTGTGTTACTTTGCTGTCATGCAAACAGTGGAGGGAGTTTCAGTGGAGAATTTGGGCTTTGTTGTCCTAGCCTGGGCACACCACTCTGGCAATGGAAGTGACTGGAACTCCCTCACCGAGCTGCAGGCTGCTGTAAAATGTCATCTCGCTTGGGAGCCTTTGCTGTTTTTCCTTCTGTTCTTTTATTTGGAAAATTCTCAATATTCCAGTGAGTTCTGGAGCAGACTTAGGATTTTGTAATAGGGAAAAAAGGAATGCCTCTCAAGACTCAGCAATAAGCTCAAGTGTTTCCGAGTCTCTACTTAAAACCAGCTGCTACTGTGAGGGTTTTTAACCTATCCCAAGGCCTTCCTGTGAAGCTAATAGTGTGTTGGTAAATAAAGCAGTAGGTGAGGTGATTTTATGATATACCTGGGAAGTGGGTAAAACTTTTGTGCCAGATTGAAGGTGGCAAAAATTCCCTTGCCCTCGGCACAGCTCTGCCAGCAGCACAAAGGGAGTTATAAGCAGGTTACTCCGGGTTTTGTGTAACAGAAGGAGTTGCAGATCAGAGATGAGCTTTTCCTCTAGTTTGAGTGGAAGAGGTAGGAGATTCTCACTTCACAGGCATCCAGTACAGTCACCGTTGCTTTTTAAGCCCCAGGGTGTTGAATGGGAAAAGCTATTAAAAGAAACCCTCAAGATGGAGATAAACTCAGGAACTACAGACATCCATAGCTGATCTTGTCCTACAAACCCTTTTAAAGGTCAGTGAAGAGAAATGGGCATTTCTGCAGGGCAATCCTTTTTCTGGTCTCTGTTATATGACCACCTTAGGATGGAGGGACTTATACCCTGGAAGTGACTGTTCCTCTTCTTTGACTGTACGTGTCTAGATCACCAGCTCAGACCAGATCTTTAAAGGAATCCACAAGTTGGATAACATCTCATTATCGGGCATTTGAACCAGGGAAGAGAAGGAGACTCCTTCAAAAAGTGTTTTCCCTTCTTGTAGAGTATGGGATGGGGCTGAGATTATGTGCAGGCCTGAAGCTTGATGCTGTTTTAATGGTGTAACAGTGTCATGGATTCCTGCCAGCCTGACAAACGCACTTGCTGGTCAGCAAGGGTTCTTTTCAAACCTGTAGATAAAGTTTGAAGGTCCTTGGTGTGTGCCACAGTTGCACTTCTGAAAGTTGTCGCTTGTCACCTCTGGTTTTAGTATTGATTTTGTTAAAATCCCATTTTTCTGCCTTCAAGAAACAAAATCAGAAACAAATGCAAGAGTATTCTGAAGAGTGCCTCCTTTATCTGGGAATGGGATTACAAAAACTCTGTTTTGGTAGTAGGTGATAGATGAGCCCCAGCATGTTACAGCAGGGAATCTCTGAGAGATCGCTGGAGCTGGCCATCAGACAAAGCACAGTTGGGACGGAGTTTTAATGACCAAATTTTTCTTCCAGAAATGGCAGTGTGTGGAAGATGCCAGTGGAAAGCTCAAGCTACACAAGTGCAAGGGAATGGCGAGCTTGGCAGCCACAAGCAACAGCAAAGGCACCTCCAATATTTTGCCCAAGTATTACAACCGCGATAGCGAGGACTGCAATTGTGAAGAGAATGAATACAAGCTGAGCCACGTCGGACGGAGAAAGAAACTCTTCTCCAAGAAAAGTAAGTGAGCCTTCTGTCTCTTCTGTACCTTCTGTCTCTGCCTTACGAGACTATTGGGAGTTTGTTCACTAAGACACATAATTGTTCTGATTTTCATGGGCATTGAATTCTGTCAGCATGTTTACTGGTTTCTAACTAGGAAGTAGTGTGCCTCGTATTGGGCAATCAGATTTCCAAATATCCCTGTCTGTAGGAAGAGCGTTTTGATCCAAAATCAGGTCCTATATTTATGTCTTTCAAAATTGGGAAATGCAGTACACAGACTAAAATGGCAAGTAGCCACATCTTTACATAGGCCACGAACGCTAACAGCATGTTACAGTAAATACTCCCATTTTTCAGTAGGTACTGCAATGCTTGGAGCCATTACTGCCGTAATTTATTTTTAATAAGGGTGTGTGTGCTTTGTTCCAGAGCTGCTTGCTTCTGACATCCTTTGCTTGTGCTCCGTCAGCGAGACACGGCTGACTTTTAACCAGAGATCATGTCCAAAGGGGATGACTCTGTTTCTAGTTTCCTTGGCACGGATCGGGTGATTTTTCAGAAAGCCCATTCCACTGGCTCTCTATTAAACCTTAGTCAGACTAACATCTATATTTGAAGTGCAGAGTCTAATTATAGATTAAAGAGGCAAACGGCAGCACAGAATTATTATTCACTTGTAATGTTTCTTTCGTCTCACTCCACAAATACAGAGCCTTAATTATTTAGCAGATTAGTCTTTCTGTATAATGACCTGGCACAAGCTTCAAACAGAGAGTTTAAATTGATTTTCTCCCATTATATTTGCCTTGCAAGCTGATTAGTACCTACTAAGCTAATTTTTAGTTGAAAAAAATTATTGGTTCCAGGATGAAATTACTCAACTATACTTGCTGTTTAAATATGTTACACAGCACATAATCTTTAAATAACACTAGAACTTGCAGTTCAATTACCTTTCTTTTTTTTCTGAAGTTCCACAGAGGAAAGTTCAGTCCTGGGGAGTCAAATAATAGGAGCAGATGGAAGGCACTTAAATGAGAAGAGGAAAACAATTTAAGTGATGGCAACATAATGCTATCTGATAATACTTAATGCTTACTTAAGTACTTCTGATCTGTGTGGTGCTACCTAAACATTAACTAATTTTCACAACATCCAGAAGAGGTGGTTAAGTGTATAATTACCTTCAGGTTATGTACGAAGGAGAATGAGGTAGAAAAGTTAAGGTTACTCCCTCTGGCAGAGGGATCAGAACAGTGGGGTTTTTCCTATGTTCTACTCTGAAGAGGCAGGGTCTATACTGTAACTTTCAGCTCATTGAACCATAAGGCACAACCTTTAGCAATATAAGATCTTGCCAATCATGTTCCAATTGCTTGTGCCTGGAGTGAAACAATGGACTCCACAGATGCTTTGTTTTTCCCTCTGCCCACATCCAGGCTGTGCCATTCAACAGAAGAGGTTAGCTTGGACCTATTGACATGGACTCTTGGACTTGGGGCTGGCTATTCCTTCCTATGTGCTTATCTAATAAATTGCGTGCTGATCACAAAGGAGCACGAAGCAATGAAAGGCAAGGGAACGTACCGAGGGGTTTCTGAACAGCTTACCCAGAGAGATGGCTCACTGGCTTGTGCCTCCTAAGGGTGGGATCGGAGTACTGATGCTGTGTGTATGGATTTTGAGGGCCAGATTCATGAGACTTGGGATAAAACGCAACCTCTGCTGGGCTCTGAGGGCATCTTTGTGGTTTGCAACTCAGAATTGGATGAGTGCATGGGATCATACTGCCACGCTACTTGAATGGCAGTAAAAGCTGTTCATTGGATTAGAAAACAGGAGTCTCAAACTGGGCATGAGTCGCATCAACGCTGATGCTGTAGTTCACAGCAATGGTGTGATTTTGAAGGAAACACCCTGATCACTTCTTTCTATCATGCACAACAGAGATGGGTTTGCAGAGAGCAGTTTTGACACACTCTACTATACAGTCATTTGCAGAAAACTAAATTGCCTGCCCTGCTTCTGAGGGGCATCGAGTGTGTGCACACCATAATGGGGGTATGAGGATTGATCTTTCAGACAAATTAAAACCAGTCATGTGTAGTGAGAACATATGGTCTAACAGACCAGATTAAATTGCGGAGAGAGAGGCTGGAACACCAAATGTTTTGATTAAAATATTACTTTCTAAGGTAGGCATGGTCTAGACCCCTTGTCTGGTGCAGCAGTGCCTTTAGCAAGCAAAACTGTTTGCTAAATTGAGTAAATCCAGTGGCAAACCAGGGTCTTACCATGTGCATGCTATTTGGGCTGTGTATGAACACACAACGTGTCAGCAAAGCCTTTCCCTGCCAGAGACACATAAGCATTGATATGCATAAGCATTGTGTATCTGGGTTTGGATGTCAGGAATGTTTGCATTTCTGTCTCCTCTTTATTTTCTTCAGTGTGTTTTTATAAGAAAGATTAAACAAAGCTTTGCAGTAGGAAGAAAGTTTAAAGTAATAGTGAGCTCTTACAATCTTTGGCTGTGTTGTGGCCTGTTGTTTTTCTTGCTGTGGATTTGATCTCCTCCTCCCGCGCTGAAGAAGTGCGTGTGATTAAAGGAGTTATTAAGCCGCACGTAGAGAATGATGGGCCACACAGATTTGTAAACAGCAAACAGAAGGGTGTACAAAGGGGCTAGAGTATTTTTATTCCAATTTTCATGTTGTTTGTTCTTCTTTTGAGAAGAATCCTGGAGCAAAGTGACCTTTGTTATTTAAAAAAAAACCAACAAACCAAACCCAAACCTGAACATCAGCTGCTTTAAAGATAATGCATTTGAAGTATCATTTTTAATGGTGGTTGTGAGAAGCTGGATGCAAGAAAGTTTTTTGTGTTGTTTTTTTTTCTTCCCATCATTGAAATATCTGAAGACATAGATTCCAAATAAGATTTCTAGAAATCCCTAGATACCTCATGCCTAAGAAAAACCAGCCCTAAACCTTTATCCATATTTCTAGACATTTGAGATCTTTTAAAAACTTTGACTTCAAAGTGCTTGGTTTTACTTCAGTCTTCTAGAAAACGCCTTTTCTCTTCAAAATTCTGGAAAATATACAGACATTATTGAGGAATGCCAAGCAGGAATTCATGGGGGTGGATATTTTCCTCATGACGCATGTACAAGCAGGATCCTTGTGTACCTGTTTATCTTCTTGTCGTGTTGCTGGAAAGTACATCAGATCCGAAATAACTACATAGAGTAGGTGTCAACAGGGAAGACCAAGAGTTGTGGGTCTTCGGCAGTGTTACTGCAGAGCAGTCATGGCCCTGCCTTGTGGAAGTGGCCAGGCAGTAGTTATAGTTGGGGACAATCTTCTCAGTTATCTCTGAGAGAACCATCATTTCCAAATGATCTCAGTGTTAAGTCATGAGTCTGGAAGCTGCAAAATTTGCAGTAAAATTGGGTGATGAAGATGTGAGGAGAGTTAAACATGCCCAACCTTTAGGTTTCTGTTTGTCAGACAGGAAAGATCTGGTGCTGGTTGAGTGCTGCACTAGAACACAGTTACCTTCTCAGGCTTTTCCAGACTCCAGCTGAGGATGCAGCTTTTCAGCAGCACCATCTCTGAGAGCTGGCTTCTGGAGGACCAGGGGCAGAGAGGCATTGGGGCTCATAGAATTTACCAAAGCCTAATAACTTGAAAAAGGGAGTATAGGAATCTGGAGCCAGATATTAGACAGCCCTAGGTCTACTTTGTGTGTGGGTTTGTGTACAGGTAAATGAATTGGAGAGTAAGACCTAAATCCGGGGGAGAATCAACCAGTAAGTAATTGGCCGTTGGCCGATGCCCTTAGCAGGCAGGAGAGCACAGCATAGATGAATATTGATCTTATCAAATATTTTAACTGTTTCCTCTGAAAGGGATGGAGTTTGGTACCAATCACAGCACTGAGTCAGCACTGCGGGGGCACGTTGCTGTGAAGTGATAGGAGTCCTTCATGAACTGTCTCACTCCAGACCAATTTGTTCATTGTAAGACCGAGTTAGCTTGCCTGCAAGGGAGGAGAAACTCCTGGCTTCCAGTTCTCCAGGGATGTGTGTAGACAACAGTTCCCTGCAGCTGTCGGCCGACTCCAAGGTGCTGGATTGGCATATTAGACTTGGAAGGAAGGTAAATTGTTTGCTGGCTGAGCTTAACAAGATGAAAGGAGGGAACAATTAAAGAAATGATAGTTTATACTTTGAATATAATTGTTAGGGTGTAGCTTTTTGGAACTTCCTCCCACTTCAGAAAAGATGGGAGTTTCCTTCTCCTTTAGTCCAACATTTCCTGAATGGGTGCCTGAAATAGGGTTGGTCTTTTGGGTTGTGGTTTTTGGGTTTTTTTTTTTGCTTTGCTTCGGCAGTGACTCACCTGTCTTAATATCAGCAATAAACTTTGAACCACAGGTGGAAAATGTGTGAAACCAGACAATCCAGCTGGTATTCCACTTTGTGTGTGACAAGAATGTAACTGGCTTGGACCAGTTTCAGGTGGGGGGAGACGTTTATTTCTCTTCCCACAGGCTGAGAAATGCTTTTTAGAGTTTTGTGATCCATTTGGAATTAATGTAAGGCTTCTTGATAAAAAGTCACCCTGTGTTAATGCCAGAGCATGCCAACTGCTGTGAATACTTCTATTGTCAATGTTGGTTTTCTATCTCCCATTCCTTCTTTTTTCACTGCTTGTTGGCCTGGGGACCTTATCCCATAGAGCAAGTTGGCTGCTCTCCGGAGCCTGGGGTTGGCACATTGGTTGAGTTCTTGTCTTACCAGATCGCAGAAGGAAGTCCCCATCCTGTGAGACAGGATGAGTGTCTCAGCTCTGTGTGAAGGAGAGGTGGCCAGAGAAGCCAAAAACTCAATTGTTTCCAGTAGTGTCTCAGGTGACTCCAAGCCTCAAACAGCGAGCAGAGGCTGAGGCATGGGGCAGGGAGGAGAAGAGGCTGTCGTACTTGGGTTGGAGCTTTTTCATCAGTGAACGAGATGATTGCGCTTTGTGTATGAGTGACTCTGGGCAGTCGTTGGGGATGAGCAGGAACTACTACAGTGAGAGATGGAGCCCAGCATGCGGTAGGGACATTGAGATATGGATTTAGACTCCGTAACTAGGATATATTTGTGCTGTTCCAGAGCAAACAGAAGAGGAGCTCTGGGGATTTGGGCTGGGACAGAGGAGTTTGGAAAGCAGTAATTGTGTAAAAGATGAATGGGAATCTCCTACTGTGTAGTGACAATTTGTACCGAATGTTTCATTTTGCCTTTGCAGATGCAAAGCCTGAGGTAGGGCATAGCACTGGGGGGTGGTGCTTCTTGTAGAACTACTCACTGACTGATGTACACATGGGGAAGGTAATTGCAAGGAAAGGACTTAGATGTGGATAAAGGTAAAAGTTCCGATATTAATCCCTCCCCAAAAAACATCTTACCTTGAAGAAAGAGCATAGAGTTGAGAAGAGGCTGAGGTTGAACACTGGGGAAGGGATTCAGGAGTCCTAGTGCTGGAGCATTACACAGTAGACAATGGAGAACAGTAGAGAACAGCCTGTAAGGATGACCTTGCCGCCTTCATCTCTCATGGTTATTTTTTAAGGTCTTACTGCCATCTAGTGACTCTTGGGGGAACGAGCAGAGTCTCTAGGAGAGCTGTTTGCTCTTACGGTGATACTGGATAAGTACATTTTCCTTCCCCTCTGCCATCCCCATGCGTTTGTCTTACATCTGCCCTCTCCAGTCTGTCCATCTGTCCATGCTAAAGGTAATGAGACCACAGCTCTGAGGATAGCTGCAACAAACACCCTTTGTCACCCAGTTAATTCCAGATGTCACAGTATGGGCTGTTTCTTTTCTCCCAAGAACCCCAAAGAGAACCAGTTGGAACACACCGTTTCTCCTCCTCTTAATCCTTTTGCTTTCTTTTCCCCACAGAATACAAGCCCAGCTACGTCCGCAACCGCTCCATCCGCTCTGTGTCCGTTGAGCTGGACAGGGCTGTTTATAACCTGGGCTTAGAGGATGGCTACCAGCCTGTCTTACCGAGAAACATCTCCAAGCGGCACAAGATACAGAGGGCTGTTCTTCATGAGGAGGAAGACAAAGACATGGGGGAATACAGCGGCACAGGCGGCATTGCAGAGTATACAGCCCCGAACCTAATAAAAGTGACTCACAGGTGAGAGCACGTGCTGTTTCTAAGAGCTTTGGCTGCTTTATGTAACTGGATGGTTAAATTGTGGGAAGTGCACTGTGTCCCTCTTGGATCCCAGTCTGGCCTCACAAAAATTCTTTTTCTCATCTGTACAACAGCTTTTGGTTTTAATTTTGTCATAGAGAGGGGCACGAAGCTACTGGAGAATTCCAGCAGTGCTTTTATGTCTTCTCTACTTTGGAGACAGCAAGCACTGATCCATGCATGTTCCCAGTGAGGACAAGCAAAACTGTTTGCAGGGGGATGTGTGGGTCTGAAATCAGGCTGTGCCCCTGGACACCTCCATGTGCTGCTGGCCAGGCTGAGGAGCGGGCTCTAAATGGAGTGGGGCTCGGTTTCATGGTGCATCAGCCCTAGGGGAGGAAGCAGCCTCTCAGCTTCCTGTAGCCAGCACTAGGAAAGGGAAATCTGTTATGAATGAAGTTGGATGGACCAGGAGCATTGGGAAATGGAATGTCTTGAGAGAGGTGAGGGAATTGGCTGGGAACTCTAACAGCTCGAAATCTGTTCCTGAGTGTGCAAGCTGAGGGACTGATGATCTGTCTTCAACTGCACTTAACTCACAGGCGGAAATGGTGACTAAGTTAATTATCAGGAGATCCACTGATCAGTATTGATCATGTGCATTAAATTGTTTAACAGCCAGCTCGTGTGAGCACGCATGAGCCCATTAGCTGCTGCTGGCATCCATGGTTTCCATTTGACTTGTGTTTGTGGGGGTAGGGACTCACTGATAGCAGGAGGGGAGGGTAGGTTGACATCAGAGAACCCTGCCCTCTTCCCCCAGCTCTCATGAATGCTCAGGACCCATAAACGCTGGCTGTGCTTTTCTTCTGGAACAAATTAAACTGATTTTTGCTGCCTTTACTGGGTGAACCCCAAATCCATGCAAGGAGCGGACAGGAAGGTTGTGCATAATTCATGAGGAGCCCCCAAGAATGCTTGCAGAAAAGAAGGCAGGGGGACAACACACATGAGATGGTTAATGAAATAAAGTAGTGAGAAGGCACAGCTTTAATTTAAACAAGCGTTCCCAAATGACTACATGGTGTTACACTTCTCAGGTAAATCTGCTGAGTGTGCATTTTTCTGGGGTTTGAAAGAATCTGAAACTTGGATTGCACTAGAAGCTACGACACATAAGCACTCAGGATTGTCAGAGGGTAGTTTGCCTTTGAAGTCGGGGAGATGCTTTGAAATATTGTATCCCCTTGTAGAAAACAGCAATATTTATTTTTTTCTTTTCTTTATGGGACTTTATCCTTGCCCCTGCCCCTGTATCACTGAATTATGCATTGGGAAATTGCTCCTGAGTAATGCTCTCTGTGCCTTAGCAGAGATTGTTTATGTAGATAGCCTAATGAATAAGCAAGAACTCCATGCAGCACAATTTGCATATAGAAATTAAGCAGTCAACAGGTTCTGCTTAATAGGAATATTCTCCTTCAATTTTCCTCCTCCTGAGAAATGTCCATGGCTCGAATCCAAACTTCTCTGGCTGACAGCACATGCCTCTTCTCTCCAGTGAAGGTTGGTTGTTGAGCTCTGCATGTCATTTCCAGTCTGGCTCCTCATCTCCCTCACAGCTGTGGTGTTAGACCCAGGTGTTTGCGCTGGTGCCTGGGTCTGGGTCCACCCTAACAAACACTGTTTGCTTTCCCGTGCCCAGGTGCTACATCCTGGAGAACGACACTGTTCAGTGTGACACGGATCTGTACAGGTCACTGCAAGCTTGGAAGGACCATAAACTTCATATTGATCACGAGGTCAGTGATGTTCTCAGTCACCTGTTTCCAGCAGGTGTTTTTAGCATGGTTTTCTGGGGGCTGACAGAATGCTGCTGACCTGTGTTCGTGTCTGTCTGCTCTGGGTATCTGTGTCCCTCCCTGGAGACCTTTGAACTTGCTGGCTGATTTCATAGTAGGTATTTCCAAGATAATTAAGTTATTACAAGGTTGTGAAGACAAGATGTTGAGTGGAGGAGAGAATTGCAACTGAAGGGACAGCTGAGAAATGTCATAAGCCTTGAGAGAGAAACGAGAGACTTACAAGTGTCCTCATCCTGGCAAAAATTCCATCCGGCTTTTTTCCTATCTTAGTAGCCCTGCTCCCCAATATACCTCTCAAAAAGGGGCCTTCAGCTGTCAAACACAAGCCCAAGGAAAAGGGAGTTTCATTAGTTTCAGTGCTTCTAGAATTATTTATTTTGCTTGCTTGTGTTTAACCCTCGCGCTCTGGAACTGGTTTTCCTTAGGCTTGTGTGTATGAAGAACCTGGAGCTAATGGTGGAACAAATGCCAAGGAGAAGCATAAAGCAAGGACCTCTCGTAATCTCTTACCTAATTACACGAATTCAGAGCACAGTCCTGTGTAGGAACTTGCTGGCCTCCTTTGCTGTACAGACCGATACATGGCCAGGCAGGGAGACACTGAGGAGCTGCCTAGCTCTGCTAGGCTGGCAACAGAGCGTTTTTGACAGCAATTCTTCAACACTCTTCCAATTCTTTTTTCTTCAGCAATGGAGGCTGTATTACAGAGTGCCAAAGGAAATGAGAGCTCAGTTCTGTTGTGTTCCTGATTTAGGGATAGGGCTGGGTTCTTTGTGCATTCGTCATGTACGCTGTGCATTCGTCATGTACGCTGCCATGGACTGCTTCCACCAGCTGTACGGTCACTCGTGTCTCACAGCAGCTTTGCAGTGACTTTGCTGTTCACACTGGGCTACTGTGCCTTGTCTGCTGTGTAAAGCATGGAGGTAGAAGCCTCTAATACACCTCGGAGTGGGAATGGGCCACGCTGAGTGTGAGCTCAACTGAACCAGAGCAGTACTTGCATTTACTGGGAAAAATAATAGGCAGTTAAAACTAGACCATGTGGGTGCCACAATTAACTGCTAATCCATATCCCCTGTGGCTAGATGTAGCTGAAGACTTCCCTGCAGAACAAGGGAGCTGCTTTTCTTTCCCAGCAGCTGTGAAGAAGGGACATGAGAGCACCCACCCTTTCTCACCTTCTCAGGTTCATACCAGGCTGAAATTGAAGGGCTTCCCTTTCCTTTGGGTAACTTTTCTCCCTTTGTGTACATGCTGTACAGTACCTGAAGAAAAGTCACAATGGAAGCTGCAGTGGTTGTCCCACCTGGGGCTCTGTGCCCTCCCTTTCCCCCAGTGCCACCTTCCACTCTCCCATCAGTAATCAAAGCCCACAGACGGTTCAAGTGAGGGCTCCTCCTGCCATAGCATCCTTTTGGGAAGGCAGATGATCTGAAAATGCTGGTCAGTGGTGGGAGTCACAGGAGGTGGTAATAAGAGAGCAGGTGGTGACAACAGGCTGGGTTTGAGAAGGTTAGAAAAGGACTAAATCCTGCTGCATTTTTTTAAACTGTGTCTTTACTTTCTTTAGATTGAAACTTTGCAAAATAAAATAAAAAACTTGAGGGAGGTGAGAGGTCACCTGAAGAAGAAGCGACCTGAAGAGTGTGACTGTAACAAGATAACGTATGTACTGCAGAGCAATTACTTGTAGTGCACTAATGGAGCTGGTTTGTGTCTTCGCAGGGGAGACTCAGAATGGGGGATGTGAGGGGGGTTAAGTGCCTGCCAATTTCCTGCACTCCTGTAACACACTTTTGGGGGAGCTGGGTGGCTGTAGACACACAAGGCCCTTCTTCTGCCAGGCAGGAGTTTAATTGCCTCTGTGTCAAACAGTGATGATGTAGCAGGACGTGTAAATGGCTTATAACCGGTCAGTCGCGCTCTTGTACTGCGGGTGCTGCTGTTAAGGCACCAGAGAGGAAGATAACAAACTGCAGGAGTCTTCCTGAAAACTCGCTCTCCACAAGGGTGAATCATCAGTGTGGTGTGGTGTTACACAAACCTCTTGTAACAGGAATCATGTGTAAAGCAAATGCAGTAGCAGTGCAGGGAGAGGGGAGAATTTCTTCCCATTGTTTCTCCAAGGTTGGGTGGATTCACTCCTCTCCCGGGCTGTGAGCACTGCAGGATTCAGCAGCTCTGCCAGGGGGGAGAAGCAGGAATTTAGCAGTCAGTGCAGAGTAACCATGTTTTGGTAACCACCACTGACTTAGTGCCCCAGATGATGTTTTTTTCCCTAGTGTATTAGAAGGGGTGTGGTCAGTAGGTTGAGAGAGGTTCTCTACTCTGCCCTGGTGAGACCCCATCTGGAATACTTTGTCCAGTTCTGGGCCCCTCAGTTCAAGAAGGACAGAGGACTGCTTGAGAGAGTCCAGGGCAGGGCTATGAAGATGATGAAGGGAGTGGAGCATCTCCCATAGGAGGAAAGGCTGAGGGAGCTGGGTCTCTTTAGCTTGGAGAAGAGGAGATTGAGGGGTGACCTCATTCATGTTTATAAATATGTAAAGGGTGAGTGTCAGGAGGATGGAGCCAGGCTCTTCTCAGTGACATCCAGTGACAGGACAAGGGGCAATGGGTGCAAGCTGGAACAGAGGAGGTTCCACTGAAATATGATAAAAAACTTCTCTACGGTGAGGGTGAGGGAACACTGGAAGGGGCTGCCCAGGGAGGTTGTGGAGTCTCTTTCTCTGGAGACATTCAAAACTCACCTGGATGCGTTCCTGAGTGATCTGATCTAGGTGTTCCTGCTCTGGCAGGGGGATTGGACTAGATGGTCTTTCAAGGTCCCTTCCAATCCCTGATACTCTGTGATTCTGTGAGTTGTGAGTTTAGAGACCAATAGGTAATACTAAAATCATGCCTTACAGTCTCTGTACAGTTGGTTTCTCATACCTCCAAATATTTGCAAGGTGCCCACGGTCACAGTGGCCCAGGTGGATTCGGGAACCAAGCTGCAGCAACTAACATGAGGAGATCCATTTCCTGGATTGTGTCTAACCCCCAGAGGGAGAGGGAACCCCCAGCAAAACGTGTTTAAAATGAAGTCAGTATCATTCTAAATACCAAATCCCCCAAAAGTTTATATTGTCTTATAGTTCACCTCTTTCATAACTGATAGTAATAACTCCTCTTATTTAATACATGCTGTAACATTATTTTTATAATGAATGTTTTACAGTAAATGTAAAGAAAGTGACATTTTCAGGCCCAACAGAGGCAGCACATATATTTGTGCACAGTTATTGAGGTGAATAATCCCACTGAAATCAATGCAGTTATCACCTGAGGTACAGATGTGTATGTGTTTGCAGAATTGCACTGGATTAGGCTTTAACATTTAGGATTAGTTAATGAAATACCCAGTGTCTGGGCAAGATAAAAAAAATTGACTGAAGATCAATAGGTCTTTAAGGATCTTATTTGTTACTGCACTGTACGGGTTACATTTATTACAGATCCCCGCAGCATTAGTAATTTAAAAAGATTTGTTTTGCTTTGAAGGGAATTTTAGTCTGAGAACTGACTGAAGTCAGATGTACTGTTTAGAAAATAACATTTATTGAACTTGGTTTGTCTTTGCTGAGTTATGCGGGTGGCTCAATGAAGGTCATCAATCAGAGAATGTGGCCATTGACCAAGGTGGTGGGGTTGTCTTTTTTTAACTTTGCAAACTACACAAAAAAGAAATGTCTGCAAAATCTTCTAATCTGGAGGTGGAGCCATGGCAGTAGAGCCACCAGTTAGAATGTATGTGTGTGTCACCCCCTCCCATCAGGCACTGGCTTTGCTGGGGCAGCTCTGTGCATCTGGTTAAAGTTTTCCTGGAACTCTTAGCTAGAACCAATGGAGAAAAACCCAACCCCCACGAACTACAAACTGGGGTTTACATTCACTCATTCAGAAGGGAAGGGGAAGAAGGTGATACATGCTTTCATCTTATCACTACAACAAATTAGGGGCTATTAAGTTGAAGAAATGTTGTGATTGAATTCTAAGTCTATGGATTGTATTTGCCCCCTGTACAGAAGCAAGGACCAGTGACAACCAAGCTGGAAAACTGGTGGGAATAGTCTGTGGATCAATATTGCCAGACAGTGTTGGAGCCCCAGGTCTCACTAAGCAGGAGGGAGCTGAGGAAAGACTGGCCCGTCCCACCGGGCTGTATTCAGCACACACACTGAATACACTGAGGGGAGAGGCGACTGGATTAGATCTCCAAATCCAGTATGAAAGTGGGTAAGGACTGGAGCAGTTAACTTGCTGTTGTTCATCAACAATCCTGGTTTTATTTTTCCAGTTACCACTCAAAACACAAGAGCAAACTGAGGCACAAGGGATCCAGTCTCCATCCTTTCAAGTAAGTGACATGCAGTCAGCATGGGGTCCGTGCACACCAGTGACAAACTAAGCCAAAGCCGGAGTGTTCCATTTGCCCTGTATTAAAAAAGTAACACTGAATTGCTAAGAGTCAAACCCAGAGACGTTTGGTAGAGAAGCCGTTTAATTAAAAGATACTAATTCTTTCCCTCAAAGCAGCTTATTTTATCAGCTGCTTCATTTTGTTGGGGTGTGTTCAGGTGTAACGGTCTGCCTGAGGCTGATGTTCCCTGTGTGCAGGAAGGCCCTGCAGGAGAAGGACCGGCTGTGGCTGCTTCGGGAGCAAAGACGGAAGAAGAAACTGCGCAAACTGCTGAAGAGACTCAAGAACAATGACACGTGCAGCATGCCTGGGCTGACCTGCTTCACTCACAACAACCAGCACTGGCAAACAGCTCCCCTGTGGACACGTAAGGAACCTTCAAACTCAGTAACGGGCAGGTGGGTAGAGGCCAGGCTCCTGCAGGTCACTGACACCACAAGGTATGTACCAAAGCCACGCCCCTGCCTTTGTGCTAAAGAATCTCTGGTTCTGACTCAGCATTGTCCTTAAAAGGCAAGGAAGTAAAAAACCAAGACCAAATACAAACCAACTGCAAATAGAACCCTAGAGATAGCGTGTGCAGTACTGTTGCGTGTTGTGTCTCACAGCTGCAGTGGTCCACAAGCCGAGCTGTTGCTTAAGTTAGCCAACCGTGAGGTCAGCCAAGCATCGAACCAGAGGCTGATGCTGGAAGGCACTCTGCTTGGGAGTGCAGGAGCCAGAGACACTCAGTGTCTATGAATAAAACAGCGGATGGTGCCTAAAGCCAGCAGCGTTGTCCCTCACGTCTTTGTAACTTCCCTTTCAGTGGGCCCTTTCTGCGCCTGTACCAGTGCCAACAACAACACATACTGGTGTTTGAGGACAATCAATGAGACCCACAACTTCCTGTTTTGTGAATTTGCTACTGGATTTTTGGAGTATTTTGATCTCAATACTGATCCGTACCAGGTACTTGATCACAGAACAGCTCTAGAAATGCATTGTTGCGATTTCCTGATGAGAAACTGAAATTGGTGCAGGGTATAGGCAAGGCCCAAATCACTGAACGTAGAATGATTTGGCTTCTTTCCTGTTCCAAATAAACCACGCGTATCCCATATATGAAAGTTACCAAAGTGCAGAGCAATAGTCACTAATAAGAGCCCCTGTTTATTGCAGCTAATTAACGCAGTGAATACACTGGATAGAGACGTTCTCAATCAACTGCACGTCCAGCTCATGGAGCTCAGAAGCTGCAAAGGCTATAAACAATGCAATCCAAGAACCAGGAACATGGACCTGGGTAAGTGCCTCTCCTGTTGCATTCAAACTCCCCAGAGGAAATGGGGCTCTTGCTTATCCTTATGAAACCATTACATATCAGTCAATAGGACTTCAGTATTTATTTACACTGGTGATGTCTTGCTGAGGCTGGTGGCTGCAGTGCTCGAATATCTGCACTTGTTCCATTTGTGTGACGTGATGTTTCTTAAATGATGGCTGATCCTAAGACAGTGAAGTGAGGAGTATTGCTGAGAGGCAGGGGAAGGAGGTAAGGAAGGAACAAAACTGATGGAAGAGGGACAGAATTCCTCAAGTCACTTGTACCTTCATAGACTCAAAGGACAGCTCCTGGAGTTCACCTGGTCCAAACATCTGCTCAGAGCAGGTTCCTTAGGGCTTTATCTACTCCCATCCTCCAAGGATGGGGATAGTGCAGCCTCTCTGGGCAGCTGAGTTTCAGCTCTCCAACTGAAGGCACAATTCTTAGAAATGCTTCTTTAGAGACAGTGTGGTCTGTGTAGCCTTGTGGTCAGCGGGCTTAAAAATCACGGCCACTTCAGAAAGGACAGGAGTGCTGAAGCGGGTTTTCCCCTGCCCATGTTACTGTGAGGCGCTGGTGAAATAAAGCACATCTGAGGAGGGATGTGTGTGCTACCAAAAGATGTGCTCCTGTAACTATGGAGTTACATTCCAACAGCAGAATGGGCTTTTAGGTTGGTTTCGTCCTTTTCCATCCCTTACATTTTCTCTGGATCTACTCAACAGATCTCATTTTTATAAAAATGTTTGATGGCAAACCAAAAGGTAGAGTTACTTGTGTGCCTTCTTTGAAAGTGCATTTCTTACACCCCTTAGCACACTTCAGTTTACATAAGAAATACTGTTATTTGCCTGAGTCCAAAATAGTGTTTTGCATCTTGGTCCTTGCACCACACAGCATTCTGAAACAAAAAGGTTCTGGGGTGTAAATGCACCACTGAAGAACAGTTACAGATACCCATCCCAACTTACAGCCAGGTTGATCTAGAACAAGGGATCAAATACAAAAGAGCAGCTCCAGTTGCCGTGGGTGGGAACGCACACTCTGCTCATACTCTTTGGTCTTTGCTCAACTGAGCCGTACCCGATGTCTTGCTCTGTTGCCAGCAATGGCTGGTAATACTCTTCATTTTTCCCCATCTAGGACTGAAGGATGGCAGCTACGAGCAGTACAGGTACGTTTTTAACAAATAGTTACATTATTTTTCTGAAGTACCACCTTCCTGCTAGAGGAGTGTGGGATTTGGAAACGCACGAAGAGACACTGCCTGGAAGGGCGTTTGCAAGATCTCTCTGTACTCTTCCTTTGAAATGGCCCAGAAGCCAGCTCTGTTTTGATGTTAGAGCATGTTCCAATCTTTAGTCAAAATTCAGGCTAAACTCTTCTTCTTCCTCATCTGTCAGACTGTAGAGCTGGTGGGTTTCTTGGTGATGGTTAACTTTTTTTCTCCTTTTGCTGCTTGAAAATTAGGCAGTTTCAGCGTCGAAAGTGGCCAGATGTGAAGAGACCATCATCTGCCAAGTCACTGTGAGTTGGGAGCAGTTCACCAAAAGCATTAAGCTTTTACTTACCTTCACCTCCTTTGCTTCTCTTTCCGCATGCAGCAGCATTTTTAACACCATCATCTATTCCCATGGAATGCTTAGGCAGGAAGTGCTCTAAGTGATGCAAGAAACATGCTATCACCACGGTTACAGACGCTCACTGCTGTACCAAACCTCCTGGTACATGTTTCTGGGAATCCAGGAGCTTTAAGGTCAAGGCAGTTTCAAACTTGAGCAAAGGTGGACGCTCAGTTGAAGAACCAGTTGGGGTTAACTGCCAGTGAAAGTTAAGAGACCACTGTAGAGATTTTATCTAAATTTAAACTTGTAACAGGTACCTAGTAGTCTCTGACACCCCCAGAAAGAACAAAACGGACTGGGATTTCTCAGCCAGGGTGGGTGTGTTCTCTTGCTCTTTATCCAACCACAGCCTCGTGTGCTGGGAGCAAACCCAGGAGGTTAAAGCAGTAAGTAGCCTACAACAGACCTGTGTGTTTTATCTAGGATTGCTTTTTGCTAATGTAACTGTCCTTTAAAACTTGAGGATGATACGGAGTTCTCAACAACTTGCCAGAGCCCAAAGGTGAGATACAAATTTAAAGCCAGCAGAGGTAGTTACCTGTCTCTGCATCTCTCCCAAAACACAGGGTTAAAGCTCATTAAAAATCCTAATGGGGTCTCAAATTGTGCAGTGAAAACCCACGTATAAGTACGTCAGCAGGCAGGGTCTCACAGTCTCCACTCCTCCAAGAGGATTTATTTGATCATTTAATGGTAATCTTCGTTGGGCTTCAGAACTAAAATGAAGTGAGAATTAATGAGCTACAAGTTTTGTAGGGGTTCAAGGTTCAAGCAGAGTTGGGTTGTTTCTGTGAGACACCTGCTGTATCTTTTATAGGTGGTCCACAGGGTCCCGATTGTTCTTCCCTGCCTGGAGCCATCAAAAATATATTTCTAACTGCTTCCTGCCAGAATGTTACCCACTGAATTCTGTTTGTTTTTCTTTAAAGAGGACAACTGTGGGAAGGATGGGAGGGGTAACCTCCCCCCAGCCACTGCACCTCCAGGAGGATACAAACTGGCCAGAACTTGAATTCATGTACAAACTAAATGAAAGACTTCAGAGAGAATCTCACGTGAACTTTGAGGCTGCAATAGATAGAATGGTTGCACTGGTGAGTGAGATAAATAGAAGCAGTGAAATTGTGGGAAAGGCTGTCAGAAATAGAGGTCTCTGAATTCCACTATTGCACCTGCTTCTGCTTTGGAGTACCCCTCACCTGCTGCAAAGGCATCTTCCTTCAAGGTGACACCACTAACACTGTCTGGAGCTGACAGAGGAGAAAGCAGCTGCAGCCCCGGGAGGATTCCCAGCCTGGCAGGCACACAGACTGCAGAAAGAAACTTCAAACATTTCTCAGTTCAACTTCAGATCATGAAAAACCCCAAAGCCAAGTCTAACTCTAAAGCAACACTGAGAAAAGATGGAGGCTTTTGCTTCTGGCTGGGGTAAAGGTAATGGTGGAAAAGAACACTTAAGAGATTCAGGAACTGAAGCGATGCAGTGTTGGATATTCCCAACACCATCATATTTCTCAGATTTCCCCTGAGGATACAATTTAGTTCCACATCTATTTGCCACCTCTAGGAAATTAGAGAAACTCTTGACTAACAGGATGCCAGATTTTGGAGGGGTTGTGTAAATATTGATCAATATACTGTTTGAAAAGGAATTCCTTCGGGTTGTGAAGAATTTTGTTAATAAAAAGAGTGGTATGCCCACCCACCGTTTCTCAAAATGTTACTTAATGTTGCATAGTACATTTTATCCATTTGCAAAGTACTGAAAACTTTCAGTAAGTGTACATCTTAAATTTTAATGAAACGGGATTTGTATGAAGTTTTTTTATGTGGTAATATTATATTGTATGTTCAAAACCAAAACAATCCCTTTGAGAAAGCGGTATTTGCTTAGTAGTGTAACTTTTACATTTATTTCAAAAAAGGCAGCTCCAAGAAGTTCAATACTTGTAGCCAATAAAGAACACTCTAGTTACAGTTCAGTCCACAACAAAAGCAAATGTTACTGTTCAAAGGCTTTTAAAGGGAAGCCCCATCATTCTACTACAAAGCACAGTGTACAGAGCCCACTGGGGTACTTCCATGAAGCCATTAGTCAATACATTGTAGTACAGGCACTAGCAGTGATATTTGTATTTATAACTTTTTTCCCATTAATCTGCTACCTGTTCCTGAGGCAGCTGCAGGAGGGAGCTCGGGACAGACCGGACCAGCTGTGGCCTTCGCTCTTAAAGAGGTACTTTCTTTCAAAACAGCCTCACTCACACTCCTACAAACACCTGGTGAAAACACACCACCGAACCCATTTCGATACCCTGCCTGGCTTCATAGGCTGGGAAATTCAAGGAATTACTGTGCAAGGGGTAGAGGTGTCTGGGAGCACACCCCGTACTCACAAAAATGTTCTTTACCTTCCTGCCCTTCAGGAGCTGAGGGGAGAGGGCAGTGGGGACTGCCATTGTACACGCTATACAGTATCACTAGGCATGAGTTGCTATTTATGTCCCACATGAGCAAGTCAGATATACTTCCCAAATTTTCTTAAATTATGGAAGTATTACATGACTGTCTGTCTTAACTGAGCCACAGAGTTTGTTTATAACCTGTTAGAGATTTCACGTGTTTTGAAAGAAACACCAGGTAGATGCTGAGCTCTGGATTAATCCAGTTTAAACTGGCTGATAGAAACACATTTTTGCTGCTCTCCAGAGAAAGGCGTTGGCTGCCGACCCTTCCCAAAGAGCAGGCAGAAAGAATATTGGCACAGGTTTTAAAACATTGCACTTACCTTTGTTGTGTGTTCAGCCTGTAGTCCCTGCCAGGGTGACTGTCAGAGCCCAGCCTGGCCAGTGTTTCTGCTGCTGGGGCGTATTGGTCAGAGGCCCGAGGAGTCGGCGTCTCCCTTTAGGCAGTGTTGAGCTGTGGGGTTTGTGTGACATGAGAAGCAGCTGTTGTTTTAGAAAAGGTAGGTCATTGCCGAGTTACAGGGAAGCTCCCACCTCTTCTCTCTCCTTGCTGCACTGCTGAGGACTAGTGTCACTATTGAGGTTGTAAGAGACAAATTCCATGCGGCATCAATGAACTTGAGTTGCTAAACGGGTCTCAGAGGTGGAAGGTCTAAGTTGTTACTCCAGTGGCTCTTACAGCCAACTACAAACCCATAAATTAAACTGCTATACAGAGCTTGCCTCAGTAATGGCACCAGGTCTTCTCTGACCTTTCAGGATACAGTTATTGGCCTTAAAGTATTAGACAGCTACTGCACTCCATCACCAAGTCCTGATTTTAAATAGAAACCTTTATTTACATTATTATTAACATCCAAACACAAAATCAGAAGAGCAGTAATACCTTACAACCCTCTTATAAATCAGTCCCTGTGATTTTTCTGTTCTGCGACAAAGATACAGGTATTTCAAGCAATACTTCATGTAAACTAAACTTAAATGCAACTCTCAATACTGTATGCCTTCTCCTGAGGATTTTTTAAAATATTGCTCTCAGAATGACATGGTTTCATACTTGCTGTATCACTCTGTCTGCACAGAAATCTAAAATAAAACGCGTGCTAATTGGTACAACATTCAAATAGTTTTTCTCTTGTGACTGTAAAATGGTCCTGATTTTCTAACTTAAAAAGCAGTATTCTAGGCCAAGACTGGAAAAAAATACTACATATGAATTTTATGAAAAGATGGTATCTGTGCTCAAAGGAGTAACAGAGGCCGATCAGAGGTGGCTGCTATTAGCTAACTGGTCTCTTACTGGTGAGAAATGGTACGCAGGCAGTTTTAAAAAAACATTCAGAAAAATCTGCTGCTAAAGAGCCAAACCAGAACTTGGTGGAGATGTGAAATACCAACAGATTTCAAGATGAGTTTTATTTACTGCAGAGGGTAAGATTTTCAAGCTATAGCTGCAGTATTTAGGCTCAGTGCTGCCAAGAGAGACATCATCGATGCATTTTAAAAATGCCCCCTCCCGCCCCGTAATCAAGTTTCAACTAAAAATCTTTGGATTCAGCAAAAAAGTAGGTACTGGAAAGCTCTGACATTCTAACCAGAGAGGAGAAAATTATGATCTTTTATAAGGTACCAGTTATACACAGATGTATAAATATAATCACTCCTTTTAAGAAACTGAAAGGGGCAGGATGTATAAAGTAGGATCTAAGAGCTCACCTAATGAAAGCAATCAGGGTTTGTAGCTTCCATCAATATAATGAACAACTACAAAAATATAAAGATTGTTCTACTCTGATCCGATATAAAAAGGAAGGAATTGTTGCCTTTCAACTTCAGTAGGCAGCACTTGTACAACAAATAGGTACGTTCTAAGAAATAAAAACCAAGATCAAAGTTCCTTAGGCGTTTAAAAGTTTTACATTAAAAACCACACACGAGTCGGACTGAGGGTTTCCAATAAACACTGTCACCTTGTCTAGATACTCAGTGCTAATTGCAGAAGGTAGATCGACTGAATCTACCTTCCCTTTGGAACACAACTGGCTGGATGCTAAGGATGAACTTTTTGAGAGTATTTCTAGTTAAAGTTATTTCTATTATAATGGAAGATCACTGAATATTGTGAATAATCATACCACCTCTTGCTGACAGTACCAAGAAGAAGCAATCAAGAACACAGACTATTTTTTCCTTTACTCACTTGGAAGAAGTCAGTTTCCCATTACACAGTGAACAACAGAACAAAAGCACATGTCTTAAACACTGCGGGGTCGGCCCTTGGGGAAGTTCAGAGGTTTGACTCCTGTAACTGCCTGAAACTGGAAAACCTGCAAAGGGATCTTCATTGTAAGGAAGCAAAATAGAGAGGAGGGGGGGAAACACCTACCAACAAATAATAGGAATAAATTTGTAACCAGACTTAAATATTGATATGAGAGAAACCTGCTTAGAAAATACATTCATTACTATTAGAACAATCCAAGGAGGTGCAGACATTTGGTTAAAGTGTGGCTTAATATCCTTAAAGGTTTCTGGATGTCATGTAACAACAAATACTTTGCAACAGACAAACTTCGAAGAACACTTAGAGTTTGTTAGAATTGACCAAAAAAGACACAATCCAGATTCACCAACTGAAAAGGCAACATATTCTAGAAAGACACGACCGTGGTGAGTCCTAGCACGGTACAATGCAGAGCCTTTTCTCAAATCACCTTATGTAGAGAGAAATATAACAAAGTGCTCACAGGTGGAGAAAGCATTTAACAACTGGTCTTTTATAAAAGCTATGTGTTAAAGATGTAAAAATAAACCAAGTGTTGAAGACCAAAGAAGAGAAGAATGTGGGCTGAAGTCACCCAGCTTCAAAGTCATTAATTAAAAAAAAAAAAAAAAAAAAAAAAAGCAAAAAAAAAAAATCTATTTGGACCTCAATTACACTGAGTTTACAGAAATCAATTTTGTTAAATATTTAACTTCACAAACTCTGCAAAAATGAGTTAGTGACCTACAAAAGTCATATATATAATACATTATCTTAAAGATCATATTTACAAAATTCACAAAAAGACTGCAAAGTTCTGATTCAGACTGCAGTGCCTTGCCTTGAGTTTTCTGAAGTTCTTTTCAAAAAAAGATGAAAGATTATTGCTCTAATTTCCACACACAGAAAACATTACATTATGCAGTCTTTTCAAATAATCCTTAAGAGATTGTGTTTGAGAAGGAACATGAGTACACCCTACCTTCATATTACGTCCTTTTCAAAGATATTGCATTAATCCATTATATAGTCTTTTATAAAGTGCACTCAGCTGCACGTCAATATGTAAATATTAGTCTTAATTGCGTTTAAATAATTTAAATTCATTATTCTCTCTTTTTACCCCTTGGCTTCAATGGCCAGGATTTTGGACTAGTCCATGCCAATCCCTTTTGCACTGCTACTTCGCTTGGGAAATCCTGACTCTTGGGGATAAGAGATTAAAAGCAGCATTTCTATTCAGGAATTAATATAAAATAGTCAAGGCTAGGAACTACATTCTCTGTCAGATATTCTTACTAGAGAAATCAGAAACTTCTTATCACTGTGACTTCTCCAGGCACTTTTGTCTGCCTGTAAGTAGAGGGTTTTGGCTAGTGGCATGGAGCAGATGAGGTGTACCTGGAACACCCAGCCTCTACCCACCACCTCTACCGCTGCCAAATTCACACTGCCAGAGGCAGAGCGCCAAAAGTAGTTATGACCTTTTTGGACACCACAACATGCAGTGATACAGAGGTTGCTTCTACTGACATGGGGTTTGTTGGGGGGTTGTTTTTTCTCTCTGAATGACGTAACTTAGGACAGCGTGGTGATTACCAGGAAAAATGACTTAGTTCTGTAAGGCCAGTACTAGTTGCCGTGACGAATGCGTAGCTCTTTCTAACACTAGTGCAGCATTAATACAGCGCATCCTTGTTTGAAGACATAGGTCTAGGTGTCAGCAGTATTTCTGTTGAAGGAAAGAAGAAATAATCGTCAGAGAAAATAAAAATTACCTTTGCTGAAAAAACTGGTCAATGTACTGCATCTTGAAGGGGAAAGTGCTGAGTCAACTTCTAAGCAGAAGCATTTTAGTGCTCTGCTTTGAAGACAAATCTGTAGAAAAGAAATGCAGTCCAGGAATTTCCTAAACGTGGTATTTGGGTATCTTAACTCTGACATGTGAGTTTGGAAAATCTGACATTTCACCTTCACTTTCCCCTCTTTATAAAGGGTACTTGTTATATCCAAGTTCCTCAATACCTTACTTGGCCCCCGGAAGGTCACAAATTATTTTGGCTGCTTCCTTAGGTACTTTAGACAAACCTGCACAAGGGACTTTCTACTTAAATCCTTTTAGCTTATCTCAGTATTGCATTGCTCATCCCTTGGTATTTTGTGAAAAGATTACAGCAAAAGTGGAATTTTCCAGCCTTCTGTGCAGTACCTGTTAGTAGCTCGTCATTTCTTTAAATAAGGGGCCTAGATTTTCCATCATTCCCAGCCATTCATACACAAGCTACCAGAAGTTGTTATGAGGTTATGTATCATCATCATCTTCTGCCAGAAGGAGGGTACTGTGCTACCAGGATTCTCAGTCAGACTCATGAGAGCTATTAAATACTATCTTCTACGTCTGTTGAAGATGTTTTTCACAGGCTCTGTGTTTTGCTCTCTGGGGTTTCTCCAGGCTCAGAATTATTTAAGCATCCTTTGTGCAGTTTAAGTCTTGATCCTACCTGTGCTACAAAGTCAGCAGCTAATCACAGCACACAGCTTGGGTTTATCATGGATTTGAGTTAAATATCATCAAAAATAAGGTATCTCTTGGGACATACATGTGGTAGGCCCTCAGGTGTAAATACGAACAGGACTGTGCCAGAGTCATTACTTCAAGCCGTTGCTCTTTTCACTTCTTTTCATCCAATTTTATGTACAACATACCTGGTCTGGACCCATCGGCATCCCTGACAGAGGCATGGTATTAATATTCATCTGTCCAATGTGGCCACTGCTGCCATTCATGTGCATCATGCTGTACGCTGCTGGGTTGCCTTGATGGCTGAACTGCTGCTGGGGGAAAGAACTGAAGCACAAAACCACAAATAAAATTACCTCAAAGAAATGTACACATTGATGTATTGCCTTCCCTGCACCAGCTGTCAACGTGTGAAAGGTAAAACTACTTCTACGTTACTTGTTTCTACCAAATATCTGTTTAATGTAGAAAACGATTTCCCTCCTAAAAGGGATTTTGAAACTTTAAATATGCCCAGAGGTATGTGTGTGCATTTCCTATTGTAACCTTATTGGAGGCTTCTGTTAGGGCTGTACTGTCCACTGTAATATTATTCTGAACTTCACTATTTCCACCCCCAAGTTATTCTTTGAGTATTCACAGACTGAACGTGACTAGAGGCATCTAGTCACAAAGATTGCAGAGGTCCAATATGAATAAATGGAGCTAATACATTTAATCAGTCTGTTTGCTAAACAAGAGCGGCATCAAGGGCAATGCAGACACTAGGGATTATTTTCCCCTCTTCTAAATCCTTTTCCTGCTACCAGCTATTTCGTGTAGCTCCACATTCCGACAAAATGAACAACAACTTTTGACCAATAGGTTCTAAAGTGAGAAGATCACCTGCTCCTGGCCATGCTTCCCGAGGGCCAGCCCTTCATCTCGGGGGACTGGTACATCGCTGCTGCCTGAGGATGCTGCATCAGTGGATTCTGTGAGGCTCCAATTCTTGATGACATCATTGGGTTGGGAGGGCTCGACACTCTGCTAAATGCAGGATCAGGTTGTTGGCTTATTCCTTAAAAGATGAAGGACAGAGAGTGTTTGTTTCAGTTACCATCACCCAACACTTTCAGTTTATCTTCTTCCAGTGGTAAGAAGGGAAAATGTCATGGATTTTCCATTTTTCAGAATGACTGGTATTTAAGTAGTTTGGATTAATAATAAATGAAGAAAGGGCAAAGAAAACCAGACAGAAACCCCCAAAATGTTAGTACTAGTACCATAAGTAGGTGGATAAGGGAATTGCTGAGGAGGAACTTGAGCCATTGGAGGGCCTGTGAGAGCACTGTCCATGCTTCCTGAGGCAGTCACGTTTGGTGGTGGGCTGAAGGCCTGAGGTTGCTGTTGCTGCTGCATCATCATTGCCATCCTCTGTTGTCTAAAATGATGACTTATTAGCTCCCTGTTACGTTGAGCCACCATTTGAGCATTAAGAAAACCTTGCTGCTATCCCCCAAAGAAAAGAAAAATCATATTAGAAAACACGTTTGCAAAGGAAATCACATCAATCAAACCACCTACACTCTTTTTAACTCCAAGACCCAGCATACCCCTTACCAGAAAGTTAAGAAAACCCACAGCCAGAACAAAAATCATCAAAATACCAGATAAAGGTTCTCATTGAATTAATTGTCATTATTGCTAAACAAATGATAAAGTAGATTATCTGTGACATCTTACATAGAAAAGGCTATTGGCAAACTGCACTGATAGCATGACCTAAGGAACAAATCCCTCTGAAATCTCATCAGTAAGGGAGGGAAAAAAAAACCCTGCCTTTTTTCGATTGTACAGAGGCAAAAAAAAAACCAAACCAAAAAGGAATGCCCTGGTCCCATGAAAGAACATCAAAATTCTAAACAGACGTGTAAAAGATGTGTCTAAACCCCTCCTGTTTGAGATAGCTAGTGTAACAATCCCTTACCTGTGACCCCACCTGTGGCTGCATAACTGGTCTCATCACTGAGGTGTTACTGACTGGATTTTCCATTTTTATCTCAAGCGCTTGACGAGTCTGATTCATAAACTTGGAAAAAGACATTTTAGCACAGTTAGCTTGAAAATACCAGTATCTGAACAAAGGAATGGCAACTCCTTCAAAAACATTCTTTACAAACCTCTCAAATCCTAAAGTGCAATGGTGGAATTTTGCGGCATTTGATGTACCTGAAGTACCGAACTGTTCGGTTAAGCAGCCCAAACGCACACAGAAAGAAAGCCCTCCAGACAGTGTAAAACTAGCTGGCTTTTCTTTTTTTGCTTCCCTCAAAATTAGCACTTTTAAAGAGTGAACATATAGCAGACTATCCTCTTTGTTCCAAATGATGTTTTGGGCAGAAGGGCATAACCACTTGCTTTTGCTTTTTCTGTCTCCTTCCCTCTCTATCACAAAACCCCAAAGCCATGCAGAGTGAATCAGTGTCACAGACCAACCAGGAGAGAACTCAGTATTTCCCAAGGATTAAACACTGCCATTCCATGCCACACAGCACTGTCTCTGTATTCCAACTTCTATTTGATATCAGGGCTGGACTTTCACAGTGATGAAATCATGGGGCAATTTTTTAAGCAGTGCTTTCAACCCAGGGTTGAGATCTATGTGGCTGTATCTACCCTCTCACACTTCATCCTCAGAAAATACCTAGAATGACATCAAATCAATAAGTGAGAAAGCAAACCTGTACTTCAGCAAGCCCAAATGATTAGTCAGAAAACAAAATGAAGTAACATTTGATTTACAGCAGAGACACAGAGCTGCCCATTTAATGCTATCAGAGACATTCAGGAAAAATACTAAATCCTAAAATGGATGAGATCATCCAGAGCTATGTCATACAAGAGCACTGGTTTAAGCAGCAATAATGTCGTGTGCTGCAGGAACCGACCCAACCTGTAGCTCAAGAGGCTGATATAGGAAAAACCCTTGTCCTAATAAAGGTCCTTTCACTTCTACAGCCATTAGGCTGTGAAAAGCACTGCCAAAACGAAAGACTTGTCCTTGCAATCATCTGCTACAATGTCAGTTTTCATATTTGTGAAGCAACACAATTCAGTGTGCACCTTATTCCATTCTGAAACAAGAAGAAAGTGTAAATGCAGGAGCAAAAGATTACCTGCTGCCCCTGAAGCCTCTGCTGGAGCTGCATGCGGAGCTGCTTTGGTGTATTGGTTCGAGGTCTCATCACATTTGCTCTAGGATGCATGCTTTGAAGTGGAAAATTGCTCTGCTGGCTCATCTGATTCATCACTGAATTAAAGGTTGGCTGTTGTCCCTGAATGTTACTAAAACTTCCTGGCATTGCTGCCCCTTGCCCTTGATAAGGCTGACCATATAACGAAGGCTTCTGATCAAGCATAACTGAAGATTCCTGACCTTGAAATGAATCTTGTTTGGGTTCCAAAGCTTGTCCCTTCAACAGATACAAAAGTGTTTTCACTAGCAGTATATTCTTAATGTCAGAATTCCGAAAGAAACAATAAAGCTAACACAGCATACAACTACTAATAGTTTCTTGGGTAGAACACAGCACGGACTGATTACTATTAGTTTTCTCTCCAGATAAATAAAAATAGCAAAAGTTATTATTAAGAATAATAATAATTCTTAATCGTTTGCGATGCTCACTGCTTCCACAGGCAGATGAGTACCATTTTTAAGCCTTTCCACACTATTAAAACTGCTGTTTGTACAAATGACAGTGTGATTTTGTGGGTTTTAGCAAGTTCCAAGTTATTCATAGAATTTCATTTTCCTATTTGCTGGCCATGCAAATCCAAGCTGAAACTGGGGGAGATGAAAGTGTCCTACTCACTAACCCGTCACTGCCACGGAAATTTTTCACAACCCAAGCTCCATTGACAATAGTTTACTAAAGAAACCCAACACAATTCTCTGCTTATAGAATATAATGATTTACACCCCCCAAAAAAAAAAAACCACACACCCTTGTACCAAGGCATATTACAATAAAGTTAGATAAGAAACTGCCGTTTTCTTTTTTTTTTTGTGTAAGGCAGAAGAAATTTAATCAATATTGAGCTTCTCCAGTGAGAATCACTTCTTAATGTAGATGCTTCCAGAGGCAGATTTAGGAAAATGAAAACAAGGAAGTGAGAAGACAACTGAGGGAGTGAGGATGTTCTTTGCTTTCTTTACATGTAACAAAATAATACAGGTTTTTTGAAAATAAATGGCCAAAATCTCTGCTTACGTACTTGGTTGACAAGATCAGGAATTCCTAATGCTCTGTCAATTTCTTCCAGACCCGTGACATCAGTGTTACTCAGCAAAGTGTGCAGCTGGTCCAAGAGTGCCCTTTCATCAGTCTGGCCTTCCATATTTGGTGCTGGACATAAGAGGTCATCCAAAGAGTTTCTAACTAATTGTCTATAAATATAAAAACATTACAATCATTATGGACTATTAAGGTATATACATAGTTTTTTATATAACATTTTGACCTGGAGATGATGAAGTACTATAATCATGCAGAGGAATGAAGTAAGACTTCAGAATTTAAGTCCCAGATTTCGGTCCTAAAATGTCCAGGTAATGGCCATGTGTCTTTGAACACACCTAAAATCCATTTTCTCCTGGTTTCTGCATGTACCACAAAGACATTATTTCAGTTTTTCCCACCCTTTTTCTCTGCCTCCCAATGAAAGGACTGACTGATTTTGTTAGCAATGCCTTTTGTGGGGCTGGCTGAAAAGATACCCAGTGTCATACCATCAGCAGAAATGCAGAGAAATTCTGACTCCAATCTGTTTTCCTCACTTGTATATGTTACATTACTTTTTTTTCCAGGTTTAAATTCTCCTGACAAATAGCAAACCATTGTATTCAAACTTATCTTAAAACCTTCTCCAACGCTACCTGTTTTGTGAACCTCGTGACGCTTGCTCCATGGACAGCATGTTGTCAGGCCACGATCCTGGTTGGTTAGATGGTCCTGGCTGTCCATAGGGGTTCCCCCCCATGGCAATGTTCATCTCATTTGGCCCTGCAAGGGAAAACATTTGTGTGTTTTTTAAAAACAGAAGGTGTCACCTTGCTCTCCCCAGTGTTCACGTAAAGCATTGTGAATGATCGCACAAAGCGTCTAGCAGGTTCACGAGCTTTCCATTATGTATCTATACACTTTAAAACATGCTAAACTCACAGGTAACTTTAGAAATATAACAGAGCGCAGATTCAAATATGACAGTGATCTAGAGCTGCTACCCTGTTAGAGCAGAATTGCTATTTACTAATCCTTAAGCCCTAAAAAAGGAACGTGACAAATATGGCAACTTTACATCCAAAAAACTAGGAGTTTTCTTGCCAATGACATCTGGGTAGTAGCAAATATACATTGCCACAGTGACATCAACAACATTTGGGATTTTAAATTCCAAAACAGGTGAAAACCAAAAGAAACAAGAAGGTACATATCATGTTACATTTTACTCTTTAGGAGTAGGGCCTTCCTTCCCCCTCTTCAGAGCCAGGCAGCACTGCACAGGAGTTTGTCTCACCCCGTTATTTCCCATTCGTGGGAATCACCCAGCTGTAACGATTCCAGGGAAGCTAAGCTGAGGAATTCTGACTCAGTTAAGACTGAACAAATTTCTTCCTGATTAACCTTATATCCACATCACGTTGAGACAGTAGGTCTGTCCAAGAGAACAGGTAACAGCCCTGGTAGCCTTCCATGATAAGAAAGACAAAAAGGAATGCCACTCCCTATTTTGGCTCTTTTGGGGCGTGTTGGCACTGGCACATGAGACAGGACATGGCTCTAGGCTATATATATCATTGGTAGAAATATAGAACAGAAAAAACCCACAGGCTTTAAGCCTCTCTTCATATTTTAGACACGCACCTTCTTTTCTCCCATGAAACCATGAACAGAGAACCTGTATTTGCAATGTGATTTTATATTAAATTTGGATATTCCCTGTGAGAAGGATTTTGAAATACTTAAGAAAAAGCTTAAAAAAAAACCCTGATTACCAAGAAGTTAACAGCAAAACCCCATCTATATCATACATAAAATTAAATTAATCAGAATATGGAATTTTCAAATATAATCATAGATGGCATTTAGATCCTTGAACTTAGCAGAGAAGTACTGCACTAAATAAATACATAGAAATTATTCCCCAAAAACCTGCAGACTCAGCACAAATTATCTGTACATGAAACACACAGGTATCACCAGAAGAAAACATACAGAACAAAATGGAATCCAATGTTCCAGTCAGTGAACAGTGACAGACTTTACCTCAAAAAGCCTTTGGATGACAATTAGTATTCTACCAAAACCAAAAAGATCCTGACGATGAACGTGTCCTCAGGAACTGTGAGACTGTGCTAAGTAGGACAATAAAAAGTAAAGCTCTTACTCATGTGAACCATTTGCTGCTGCAGCACTGGCCGTGTCCCAGGTATGCTGTTGGACCGAGTGGGCAGCCCGGGCATGGAGCCACCCACCGAGGCTCTGGGGAGGGACGCGCTGAACTCGGGTCCTGCTCTCAACATCGAAGCAGAACTTGTCGGTTCCAGTCGGTTCAATTTTGAGTTTGGCAAACCCCAGTCTCCTGCCTGATGCTGATTCATCGCTACATTTCTGTTGGGAGCACTTCCTATAACGAAGAGCAGAAAATGCAGTAACTTTTCATCTAGAATACATTACATATTTTAGTTTTATAATTATTTGGGGGGGTGGGAGTGGGGGGTGTGTGTGTGTGTGTGTATATTTGGTATTTTTACCAACAAGGCCCCCAGCCAATGACCAAGCAATTTACTGAACTCCTACAAAGGCATCTAAAGCTTATCAAGCCAAGTTCTCAGTCATCAAACAACTATACTAATCTAAGCATATTCACTAATACTAGTGACTGACTGCCATCGGGGCCTGTTCTTCCTCCTATATATCAAAAACATGTTAAACTCAAATCTTGAAATAGTAAAAAATAATTTAAAGTAAAGTACTGGTAATAAAACACAGGTGATAAACAGTTATGTTCCTATAATTTTAAGCAGGAATAATAATGAAAAAGTATTTTTATGCTGATGGCTAAATTAACACTTTAACATTCAGGTTTCTTCTAACCAAAATGCACATTGTAATCTTGCAACATTTTTTACATAGAAGTTTTTTCTTTTACAATGAGGCACACAAACAACAAACCTAGATTTGCTCCAAAATTTTCCTGGCTTTCAACCATTCTTGGACTTCCACCCATCAGGTTTTGCTTTTGTAACATGGCAAAGGCATTGACATTCCTCGCTGGAGCACCCAAGCCCATGGGGCTGTCTAAAGACATGGCTCTGGTGAAGGGTGGGCGATTAGTCGGCACAGACTGGGGACTCCTCACACCTGTTGGAGAATTAAAAAGATGCATGCAACTGTATGTTTTAAATGTTTTTAAATACAAAGTACCATGAATGACTTTAAAAAAGAGACTGGTGTATTTATGAGCACATATATTTGACCTTAAACAAGCCAGGAACAGTTATTTCGCTTATGTTCTCAGTACACAAATCACATTTGGAGTACGTAGAACCTTTTACAGAAAAAGCCAAATGCCCTTTGGCCCTAAACATTAAAAGCTTAGTTTTAATTTAGGTTCTGTAATTATCTATGTTTTTAACATTTTGAAACACGCTGGTATTACAGACTCCATGATATCTATGAGTGGATTGCCCAGCTTTTGGACAACTCTGACACTGAGACAGAAACAAGTGCAATGGTTCTGAGTAAGCCGAATCCAGACACAGTGCGTTCCTGAGCACAGTGTGCTCCACAGACTGATTAACACAGAAATCACTGTGCTCCGCAGCCAAGAGTGTCACTGGCCTTACATGTTCCTCTTTCTATATTTTTCATGTTCCATGTTTCACCTCCTTAGATTGCCTGATATAATCAAGGGACAACTGACATTATCAAAAGAAGTGACAACTGCAATGACACTGGTCTATTAGAAGGCTATCTTTCCATCCTACTCAGCTTCCTACTAAGGAAGGGTATTCCTTTCAGTGCCAAGGAGGGCTACTGATAAGAATTTGCAGGCCATGAGAAGAGTAAGTGGAAACTCCAAAGCTTGTCACCCATTCTGTATTATTGCCCTAGTCATCTCTAAAGAACAAAAATTCTCAATTTCAATTTACAATTCAATGAACATTTTTCCTGATGTCTTGTCTCTGAGCAAACTACATTAGACAAACCCAGAAAAAAAACATAAAATAAGGAACTGAAGTTAACAGTATTCATTGTGTATGTAGTATTAGCTGTCAAGATAGCTACTAGTTTACATAATAGCCCAGGAAAGCACAAATAGCCATTTTGCATTACGTTTGTCCTTGAAGATACAGGAGATCAAGAAAGTATTCTCTAAGGATCTGAGGATGCATTCTGTTTACATCAAGTAAGAACACCATCCTAATTTTAAAACCAAAGAGGTATTAGATTAAATTCCTTACCTAATAGGGCATTTCCTTGAAATAATGCTTGCTTTGTTCCAAGGTTGTTGCCATTTGCAGACATAGCACTATTGTAAAACTCAGAACTAGTCAAATCACCTAGAATTGCATCCAAATTATCCAAGTCTCCACTCATCTGAAAAAGAGACAGTAAGTACCAAGGTTATTTACTATCATATGGCTATACTTCAGCTTGTATTTAACTTCTCACTAATCTTAAAAAATGTACCTGGGTGACAAATGTTCTAGTTCACTGACTGTATCTTGGGCTATCTTTCAATTACCTAAGAACTTCAGATATCACTTAGCTACATTTTTTGGGGGTATTTTGCTTGTCTAATTTTGAGAAATAGGAAAAACTGGAGGTACACATAGATAAAAAAAAAAAAAGCACCTTTGAATAGAAACACTTCAGTGGTCACAAATTACAAAGATAAAAACACCAACGGGAGCAAACAATGTCAAGAATGTGTACCTGTCAGCAATAAATACCCTCTTTGCCATACACAAAAAGCCTAATTTGATCACTGGTAAACCCAACATATGAAAAGTATACACAAATTTTTCTAGTCATTTAGAACCATAACTGTCTTTAAAAATCTGTCTTTAAATCAGATGCAGTCTTAACAGAAGGTGACTTGCACATAGACTGGATCCCTGTCTTCACAAAACAAGCTTCTGTAAATACTAAGTAGATCCCGGAAGCAAGTACCGAAATTACATCCTGGGTACTATTGCACAGTTGTGAGTTTTCGATAAGTGGGACTCAAAAAACTGTTATAAGGTGTTTCATTTATAACTAGCCATTAGCTAATATAAAAATTGTGCAGTAATTTTTTCTATTTACATAGTTATTACTGACTCGGGAAATCCAAGTTCTAAGATATCAACATATTTTCAGACAGCTGCCACACTGACCAGTGTATTTACTTTGTAGCAGTTCCAAATGCAACTTAGGAACTAAATACAACAGGAATTTTCTACGCTTTATAATTTTAAGAATAGCTGTCCCTAACAAGTGTACTGTTGTTTTCAGAAGAGCTGTTCCATGGTTATATAGTTTACTATATTGCAACATTTCTTGGAATTTCAACTCTGGAAACACTGAAACAAATAAATATACGTGTATTTATTTGAATGCTGAGCATACACACATTTTCCTCATTTAAGGAAGAAAAGAGTGCTAGGACCAATGAATGAACTAAACCCAATCTATAGCTGTTATAAGCATCACACAATTTTGTGTATTGTTTTACCTTTTGCTATTGTATCGCAAATTGCAGCGGCAGTAACAGTTCCACCTCCTGATAAGCCATAAAGATAGGGTATGTGAACTAACAGATGTTAAAGATCTGATTTTAAGGAATAATTTGTAAATATACGCTACCTTAACTTGGTACAGCTACCTTAACATTCAGTTATATACATATCCCGTAGCTCTCTGTGTTTTTTCAGTTGCAATGAAACCTGCACATGCAGTTTTACCCCATTCGCACAGAACTTAGAAATGCTTACACACACATACTGAAAATATCCTATAGGGCCATCATTGTACATTATACTGTACCTCCTCCACTGGTTCTGTTTTAATTTTCATCTCTTTTTCTTGACTAGAAGTAGAAATTGAAGAACTACTGCATTGTCCCATTTTATTATCCACACTTTCTACTTTAGGCTTCAACTCCTTGGAAAGTGGGTCCTTAACATCATCTTTATCTAACAGGTATCTTAGTAAAGCATTGTTTTCCTTCTTCTTTGGGCTCAGTTGTTCCTGTTTGACAGTGCTTTCTCCACAGGGGGCTGTATTACTAGCCTCATGATAGGTGTCTTTACCAGTAGCTTCAGCTGTGATCTTGGCTACCTCTGCAGGAGAATTACCATTCTGCAACAATTTGTGTAAAATCCTATGCTTCTCCTGCAGGAGCGACCCATGCATGTTTGAAGAGGAAGACACCCCTCCAGATGTTGACGAGGAAACTCCCGAAGGACTGGTAACGTTGGTAGAAGATTCTTTGCAGTTTGAGTCTAAAGGTGAGTTCGATGCTGTAGAATGACCTCTTTCATCTGAAGAACACGTGAGTAACTGAAGCAGTTTTTTATGTCCTTTGCTTTCAGATGGTCCTCTCTGACTTTCAGATGTCTCTAGATTTCCCTCTTTGCTGTCTTTTTCACTAAGGAGATCCCTGCTGTTTGACTGGCAGATGGAACTTTCCACCTGGCTTTGTTCACAATACAAACCAGAAGGGCTTTTTGAGTCCTGGGTACTGGTTTTAGTTTGCTGAGTTATGCTCATGTTTGGGGAATGATCCAATTTTGGACCCGGTGAAGAAAGCGTTGATAAAAGAGAAGTTCCAACGCCCTCACTAATGGCTTGAAGAGCGCTCAGAGAACTGCTGGAGAAAGTGCTGTTGCTGGTGTTGCTGGCAGAGCCCATTGGAGAGTGCATACCTGTATCACATGACAGAAACCAAAATTATTGGACTACGGTACTGTCTGCAACTACTGCTCCTTTGGATTATGTATGACTGCCACATTGAGGTTTACATTATTTCAAAATATTTTTTTACCATGAAATTAGGTATACTACATTTAATTAACACATATAAGGCTGTAAAGAAATATTTAAAAGGATGAGGTAGAATTCAGATAAAAGCATGAAAAGATAGCTTAAAAAAAAAAAAGAAAAAAGGCTTATAGCAAAAATAAAATACCTGTAACTGGAGAAAACTGGTGTGAACTCATTTTTGGACTCCCTCGATTCCTAGGAGATATCATTAAATTCTGTTGGTTGGAAGTTAAACCAGGACTACCATGTGGTGGGCTACTGATATTTAACCCATAACTGTTGTTCTGATAAGCAGAGGACTGCATGCCGACTCCAGAGCTCACAGACCCCATATTCCCAGGGCCTCCATATCGAGTGCTGGTGAGCTGCCCCACGGCACTGGGGTCTCCCATGCCATAGCCCCTGTTCTGCACTGGCATCCCTTGGCCAGGTGACACGTTCATCAGGCCACCAACAGAATTTGTGTTTCCAGCCACCGGTGTTCTGATGTTTTGCCCAACTGGATTAGGATTTGGCCGATATCCATTTTGCTCTCTGTAAATTCAACAACATCCCCAGAAAGCCCCCAAAAATCAAATTAAAACCTTATTTAGAATCGAGTGCTACAAAGGCAGAATAACATTACTAAAACATTTTCCAAATGTTTTTTCAAAAAAGAGGTGAGAATACAAACTTCCACAGAAGCAGAGATAAGCCCAACCACTCATTTAACCATTACAGAAGTGCTTGGTCCTTTAGGTGATTTGAGTTGTAAGCACATACACAGTAACACGCCTTCAAAAAGCTTTCATCAACCGCCATTAGTCAGATTTATCAGTTTAAACATCTTCCTCCTTTTACTCCCTTCCTGAGTCAATGCATGACACTGTTCTGCTGTGCTCACTAATGATGCCCTGAACAATCTCAGCTGCTCATTTTTTCAGCATCTGGAGGCACTTTAATGCCAGAAGCAGGCAGATTCCCTCCAGAGTGGCATTTCAATTATTCTTGTAATCAACAAGAACAGGTCATGGGAAATGCTATTTAAGGTACAATTAACTTTGAGTCATCAATGATGCATCTGAGGGGGTTTTGTTGTCTTTTTAATTGGTCTGCAATTAAAAAGAGTAAGATAAAGCATGTAACTAAGCATTTCTATTTTCAGTGTTTCATCATTACAGATGTTAACCCAAAAGAATAATGAATTCGTAATACAGGCTCCATGCAGGAAAGGAGAGGAAAAACCTCTCTGAGTGTGACTGTCCTGACACACATTCAAGTTGGGCGTGTCAGTATCAGGTTTACAGTTATTTCTATACCATGCACCTCTGCTTCCCAAGTCATTCCCCCTCTGAGTTTTAATAAGATAAAATATTTTGGTATACTTTTTTCCCCAGGTATCTTCAAGGTCAGATATATTTTTAACAGCTGTGACTCTTAAATGACAAACAGATACCACTGATCTCACCTTTGGAGAAAGTGGGTAGAGACAAATCCATGACGGTCATTAGTCACAGGATTTCGAAATAGTTTGCTCTTTGTTTGCGCTGTCACTATGGTACCATCCGCTAGTGAAAACCGATACAATGGTGTTTCAGCATGACCTTGGGTATAAGCTGTAACAGAGAAACACATACAAGTCATATGTAAAACCCAACAATTATTAATATGCACGCTACAGATTTTTAACACGTTACCCCTCGTTTGCTCGATTAAAAAAAAAAAAAAAAAAAAANATAGCTCCTTTCAGAAAAAAGACGTCTTCCACATTTTCTCCTAAATTTGTAGAGGAAAAAATGCAAACAAGCTTATTTTTATGCCACAGTATTTTGTGCTCACCATGCACAGCTGGCAAGGTTCTACCTTTGTCAACAGACTGCCAAGGCTAGGTTAGTTGGTTTCCATGGCTTCTCCTTTGGGAGAAGGGCTAATCAACACTGAAATATTAATTACACTAATATATACAGGTAATTAATATGGAACAGAAATGAAATTTGGAAGTATTCTTAAGTTTAGAAGTTCTATTTCAATCAAAAAAGTGTAGAAACTATTGGTTTTGATCTGAGTTCCAAATTTCTTGTTAATTTAGGATTTATTTAACCAGTTAAGTTAAAGAACTTGCAAAGGAACAGGAACTTCATTTTCTGCCAGTATGAGTTGCTCTTTATTTAGTATCTACTCTGCTTGAACTACTTTGTGTGAATCCTTCAAAAAGACAGAGTTTAAAAAAGTAGAAAGTGTCATCTCTCTTACTGAAGACAGTGGCTGTACTTCACTTTATCTGCCAAGGTTATCGAATTAGCATTACAAAATACCTAACACGGGAATACTGATAATACTTTTAACTCTTCTGTCTTGAATAGGAAAATGGGATCAGCACAACTTTACCACTTTTAGTGAGCTACCCTTTTAACGAAATAAAGGGTGAATTCAAATAAAAAGGAAGTCAAACTAATGTTACACAAAGGTAAGAAGTTAATGATAATTAAGAATTACGTGTTATTACAGAACTACAGCTGTCATTGCTGTACCAGTCTAGAGAAAAACAGATTACTTCAGGCTTCCAGATCTGATGTTTTCCATAGAAATTGTCAAAAGAGACACATTTAAAAAACCCAAGTAACTTCCATCAGAATTGTTATCTCTCAAAAGGTTATCCCTTCTTCAGCTTGTAAATATGGGTCACAGCAATTAACACTAACAAAAATATGAAAAAAGTGAAACCAGGTAGAATTTAGCATTTTTCTATTTCAGGAAAAAAATGCAGCCACTAGGAGAAGCAGCACAACCACCACTGCAAACAGACTTTTACCTTCATGATAGTGGCGTTTGTTTGACCAGGACTGTCCGTCATTATGGCATAAGAACCTCTGAATACACCGACGAATTATATCTTCAAAGCCAGGTCTCATGGAAGATCGCAATGAGTTTGTATCAATGTTGACAAGTTTGCCTGGAACAGGAAAGAAAACACAGAACTTAAACTCTTTATGACTACACCAATCCTTTTGTACCAATATGGTACATTTCAGAAGGCTCATCATTTTAATTGTTCATCAAATTTTGCATATCCCAAAGTTACGTGTATGAATTATCTGCTATGTGAGAATATGATGCTGTTTGTTAAAGCATCAATATTCAAAGAGGCTTAGGTAACTCAGTAAGAGGAAGTTAAGCACCCACAGGTTAATGCCAGAGCTTTAGAAAACAGTGATTTCAGTCTCTGGTTACAGGTACCCAAAGGATGTATACAAAGTTAAATTTTCAAAAACACTGACCAACTACATCCACAAATGAACATCATAAGCACTAACTGGCATCTGAAAAAGCCCCATCCAGATTTATATAAGTATTCCAAATTAAACAGCATAAACCACTTCAAACATTAGCTCACATACTATAGAAAAATACAAGTTTCAATTATGATTTAAAATATTTCTTACATGCAAAGGAAAGCACAATGACATCCACTTGAAATGTTGCCAAGTTAAAACACAAGTAATGGTTTATACAAGCTGCCAAACAACAGCAGATTAGCATAGAGACAGAAAACATGGCCCACAGCTTTTATTGTACCCCACTGCCAACAGAGGGGCATTGCAAAAATCAGTTGGGACTTCTAAGAAGTCTGCTAGTTGCTACAGATAGGTGATTTATTTACTACTTGATTTATTTAAAACAAGAGCACATGGCCAGGAAAAAAAAAAAAAAAATATACTTTAATACCCTCATCATGGGTACACTTCTCACCTGAAAGATCATGTCTTGTAATAAAGCTCTCTGGATTTGTTGGAAATGCCCTTTCTGCGGTTGTGATACGACGTGCTACACAAATCATACAGGACTGCAAATCTGTATGTAAAAACAATGGGTTTTCTTTAATTTCTCTCCTGCTTTATTCTATTAAAGCATCTAGTAAAATAGCTGAAGCACCTTTCCTTGTTAAAATGGAAGTATAAGCAATAAGACTATGTTTTTGCATTCTGTTCTTATTTACTTTAAAACAGATTGCAGATGTTACAGATTTGGTAACAAATACCAAATACCAAAAAGCTTTACTTGGAGATTATTTTGTTCACAGTAAAATTTCCTACCTTCCCCCTCTTCCATCATAGCTCTCGGCTGAGACAAAGCAAAGCACTGCATTGTTTCATATCTTTGACGGGCATCCTGGTGGCTGCCTACTTCTTCCAAAAGATCATGAGAGGTTTTCACAGTCATCCGGCAATTGAATGTATGACTCTTCTGTCTCGGTGTCTCATTGGTCCAAGCAACTCCATTAACTTCAAAGAACACAGTAAGAATTTATATTGATTTTCAGATAAAATCAATTCATAACTAATTTTTCTTAATTTAGATACTCTCTTGCTACATTATAGATTAAAGAATATATTAAGACACTTCCTCAATATACCATTGGTTTCATACCTCAGGAATAGCAGTATTGAGAACCAAGCAAAAGAACCTCTTTGCCTTACATGACATCTCCAGACACTTCAAGTTACTTGAAGGAAGCTGAAAAGGCATTCGTACATTTGAAAAACAAGCTCCCTCGGCTAGTCCTGTGGCGCTAGGTTCCTTCAGCATTCTTGGTTTAAGTTACAGGCAAACAAATTGCCAAGGTGAAACTAAGAACATAGTAATGTTTTTCAGGATTAACATACTTCTATGGTCAAATATTCTTTGTTTAAGTAATTTGTTTTGAAAGACTATCCATTACAAGTTGCTTTGTTCTTCTCTGTTTCAAATGGCATAGTAACAGCATAGTAAGTCGGCTTTTATTACCTGAAGATTTTGGTAAGTTTTTAAGGAAGTCCTTCCGGTCCTCTTCATGCAAGATACCATAAACACTTGTATTAACCAAATCTTCTTGTTTATACTGCAGATACTGTGTGACATTTTCTGACACAAATACTATGTTCCCATCTCGATTTACAACAAAAAGGAAACCGTCCAATGCCTAAATATTAACAAGATAACATACCGTATAAAACACACGGCCTAATTCTGAACATAATGTAGTTTAAAATAAATGTCATGTTACAACACATGCATTTCTTTTCAAGGGTACAGCTGAAGTTTTACGTTTTTCTCTGAGAAAAATTGTGTCTGCAAAGGAATGATTTCAATATTAAAAATCAATCTGTTCATTTGTTACTCCATTGAGCACTTTCACAGCGATAACCAGCCTTCTTTCATTCTTGCTTTACTTGAACACAAGATAATGAATTTGTAACATTATTTCAATAGCTGGCAAATTGAAAGAAGAACAAATTCAGTAGAAACAAGTAAAACATGAAACATGTTGTAAGACATGAAGATGAAGCCATTTCCACCAGAAAGTGACAAAATAAAAGAGGGTCTATGCATATCTTGGAATACTGTAATTTCATAATGAAAAGAAAAATTCCCTATCTGTGTAAAACAGTTAAGTTTCAAAAGTGTTTTTTATGACATCGGCTCTAGACATAATAAAAGATATCTGCTATGCACCTTTTTTTTTTATAATTATTCTTTGGTTATTTTACTGGATGACAACATTTGTTTAAACTCTTTTACAATTTAGAAACACAAACCCCAGTACACACCACAAAGCTCTAGCCTTTGCAAAACCTCATCCATTTATTTTAATGCCTATTCTCCAGGAAAAAGCAAAATATTGCTTGTATTCCTAAGAACTGCTTCAGTAATAATTTGCCAGTGACTGCTGGAGAAAGTAAAGCACAACAGGAGAAAAAGCCAAATGCTTTCCTTTGCTTTCCTTCTACAGAGAATTTCAGCAAAAATAAGAAAATGACGGATTTTATACCTGCCCTTCCAATCATAGCTCTGCTTAGTTTTTGTATGCCATTTATTACTGTAGGATTGCAGACTTTAAGGCAGGTGAAAAATCTACAATAAGTATTTGTTTCCACAGGGATTTACACTTGCCTGTAATAAAAGAGGGCCCAGTGAATCCTTATCAATAACTCCTTGACCCGTAGAAGATACATCAGCTTTCTGAACATCATCATCATTAGAAACTGCTTTTCCTGAAGCACAAAAGATACATTTCAGTAAAGTACCATTTTCTACGAAGACGACATTTTAATGTTACAAACCAGATTCTAGGAAGCATTTGAATAAAGGCAAAAAAAAAGCACAAATAAGAGAGGAAGTCTCATATATTGTTAGTTGTTTAAGACCAGAAAAAAGTCACAGCTACATAATACCAAACCCCTTGCTTCCATAAATTGACTTGACAGTTAAAGATCAACTTTTGTTTTTGTTTTGTGAACAATATTTCTTTTGCTGCTTTTGGGACCATCTGTCTGATGAATCCCTGCTCACACTTTCAATGGCCATTAAACACACTCATTACAAGATATCTCTTCCTTCTGGTTTTATTTTGATCATCTCATCATCCTTGGTCACAGATACCATCACTGTTGTTCTACAACAAGGCTTTGGCTCATGTTAACATATGTATGCATGTGTGTCTGTATGTACATATACAATAAATTCACATTTTAAGAATCTAAATATTCTAAATAATAGATTGCAGAGACAGGTGGAATGGGAATCCAAACCAGGCAGCAGAATTCTAGAAAACAAATTGTAAACTTGGTTCTGTGGTACTTGCTGGATCACTAAGCAGACCACAAGAGGAGTATAACATCCTAAGGCAGATTATCACATTCTCATGTCTATTAAGAAATGGAAATATTTCATTGGAATATACTAGATCACACTAGAAAAACTTGAAAACAGAAGTGAAGATCTTGTGGTTGTTTTAGAATTATTTTAACATGTTTTCAAAGATGTGTCAAATTACCAAGACTGGTAAAATATACACCACAGCTCATTTGTTTTTTTTACTGTCCAGGAGAAATCTGGACACTTGGCAGGCTACAGTCACTTGGGGGTTGGTGGGGAGAAGGAGGGAGGGGTTTATTAAAATAATTTTATATATATACTCCTCACTGCACATTTCAAAAATTAGTTGTGAATATATTTGTCTCTTTCAAAAAATACATTACTGTAGCACTTAGGCTTACGCTACCTGATAAAAATTACCAAAACTTGATGCATTGCTATTTTCTCCTTTGTTGACTTAATTATACCCTCAGTACAGTCAACTGCACAATTAATTATTTGGTCTCAAGTTACATGCATTTTAAGTATACCGGAATCCAATACTTAAACATTTAGGAAGCATGTCTTAAATAGAACAAGAAAGCAAAGTCCAAAGAAACATAATAGGAAAAAATAGCAATAAAAATTAGTCTCATTAGAAGAGTGCCCCATAAGAAACTAGCTATTTTTTAAGAAACTAATTTCAAAGCATTAAAGTCACTTTAAGCATGAAGACCCTTGAAGTGAAAGAGAACGGTATGTAACCTTCATAGCCGTGGGCAATTGGTGCACTGTGCCAGCTATGGTACAATATCATCTGTTTTCAGTTTCTCAGTGGATGATCTCAAGCTTTCCTAGTATATTCAGGAAACTGATAAGGAAGGCCACACAAACTTTTAAAGCCTTGCTTCCCAGTTAAAAAGGTGATGGTAAATGCTTGCTTGCTTTTAAACAGTAAATTATTGAAGGTTTAGTTCAAGCCAAAGTACGAAGCCTTTTTCAGTGACGTGCTCTTATGAAAAACACTACTCAGTTTCCCATGTAACTCCTGCTTTTGTAAAGGAATCACACCAAAATGAAAATTATTTATTTTGGCTTAGCAGGGAACTGTACCTTGCTCTTTTATCTGTCGAATCTGTCGCACTGTTTCTTTCAAAATAGCGCATTTGTCTGGTTTGACATTGAAATTGTCAATATCACTCAGATTAGCAGATATCAGTTCAGCCAGTTCTTCAATATATTTGCTCTCCTGCTCACGCCGACGCTTCTCCCCGTTGCAGGTCAGACTAGAAACCAAAACCAGCATTTCATACACACCATCATATACAAAAGCTGGGCTCACTCCATGAACTTTAACTTCACTTAACACTATTAAGCCTAAATAGCAGTTACTCTTCCAGTAAACAAATCTGAAGGGGGTGTAGGTGAGTTTTGTTATGCTCTGTTNTCATGAAAGGATATGAGAAAGTCACTGATCAAAAAAATTCTTCTGTGATTACTCTTTCTTTACATTTAATGAAAACAGCAATTGCTTATTACAAAACTATGGCACTCATAGAAAATATATTTTAAATCTTAAAAGTTTCTTTAGATTTCTTTATAATTTATTAGACAAATGAAAGACAATTTTAACATTCTGTGAAATCCCTTTGGTTTGCTTGTAGTGAGATGACTACAGAAGGTGATACCTCAGAGACATTTCTAGGCATTGGGACAAAAATGCCATCTCCACATCCAAGGAAATCAGAATCCCAGACAACCCAATGTTGATGGCTAAAGTCTCTCTCTGAAATTCCTTTTCCTACACAGACCAATGTGCCGAGTAAAGCTACTGTCTACAGTCTAAATCAACAGAGAGAACAGTGTCATACACAAAGTATGCCAGGGACAGGAAAAGGAGGACTTGGGAGAAAGGGAAGGGGTGGGAATGGGCACCCTGAGGGAATCAAAAGAATGAATATTCCTTCAGAAGGAACCAAGCAAAAAGAATTAGGAAATATGCATGGACCAATACTGCAGAAAACAAATACATGACAAAGCAGAGGCTTGAAAGACAAAGAATGCTAATGAAGGGTGAGAAACTGAAAAATAGAACTCCTGAATAGACAGACACTGGAGAAAATGAAAGAGTAATTGGAATAGAAGAGACTCACAAAGAGATATGGGATATGGTGGGAGAATCTGAGTATCTCATACTTGATGGAGATAATTAGTATGGCACAGTGACACAGACATATATAAAAGGGAGAAATATGAGTACACACAATGCCTGGTATTTTGGCAAAACTGAACACAAATTTAATAAAGGTTAATGCTCTGTGGGAACAAGAACATAGAAGGGTAACAAAGAATGTAGTGGAAAGCAATGAAGTTAGAGTGGACTGAAAAATGACTCCCTCAGATAGCAATCTCTGCCAGTTGCATGAGTGGTAGGACAACAGCATGGAATGCCAAAATTCAGGATGAGCTTGCACAGAACTACTCTGGAGAAACGGAAGGTTTTCTTCTTTGGCCTTGCAATCACAACTTCAGACAGTGATTCTTTACAAGTTCCCTCTATTAAGATCTCCACGAGGGTGCAATTATAGAGCGCAGTTGATCAGCTTTGGCATATCAACACATAATGGCAAAGTTCTGTATCGTCACAACAGAAGCTGGTGTAGACAATTTTGTAGACAAAAGGATTAGTTAGAACTTTAAAATGCAATGAAAACTTGAAAAGCAGTTTTAAAAACTCATAATACAAAAAAAGGAAGAAATCTAGATAAACCTACCTTGCACCTGGTGTATCACAGGGCAATGTCTTGCGCTTCCTTGACTCATTGGTCAAGCTATCCAAGGAGTTTTCTCCTAATCCACTCATCTTGAACATGCATCAACAACTGAAAGTGATGAGATAAGAATTATGAATTAACCTCCCACAACAAAAATTGAATTGCAGAGAACTTATCCAGCTAAGTTATTTATTTTTATGAGTTTGTATTTTTACTGGAAATCTGTGTAACTTTTTCATATCAAAAAATAATACTTGGTTACCTTTTTTTAATTTAAAAAAAAAAAAAAATCATCTATCTTGTAGCATGCCAAAACAGAGTTTTACAAAGCTTTGTATCAATGTAAGCAAATGCATGTAATTTGATTCAGAAGGAGATTTGAATATAAGTATAAAGTTTTGCACCATAGTACTGGGATCATTGTATAGCTCCAATCTGAAAATAAAAAGTTCATCAGTGGTTTTATGTATGTTTAGATAACTTGAAAAAAAAAGTTAATATGGTTTGCCAAAACATAGTTAAATACTAAGGATGAAGTCAGATACCACTAAAGAAAAGGCAAGTGATACTCTAAGGCAATGAAGGATGGGTGACCAAAGCACCGAAAATACCGAAGTGTTGAATAAAATTTCCTTTGCTGCATGTCTCTCGTGTTCTCTTCATGTAATCTAACCACATATCACAAGGACAAGCAACTGACAGACACACTTTCATCTAACATAGTTTATAGGGTGTCAGAGGCTGGCAGCCAACTGCCTTGAAGCAGCTCTGCAGAAGAGGCTGGAGACACCCTGGTGAACAAGAAATGAGATGGACAAACCAGCAGTTGTACCCCTGCTGCAAAGCACACCAGCCCCTTAGAAAGGCACCTAATCAACAAAGTGCTGCCAGGCCAAGACGCCTGAAGAGAAAAGAGAATGTGTGTATCACTTTTGAGGTACTAATCTTGACTGACTGGCTTTTTTTGGGGGGCGGGAGGGGGAGGCAGGGGGAAGTATTACTGCTTTAGTTCTTTCTAAAGCCTAAAATGGAAGGGCCAAGCCAGACAAGAACACATTTGCATGAAGCAGCACAGGGGTTCTTGTAATGGCCGATAATATTATTGCAGGATGTCAGCTATGGGTGGAGAATTTGAAAGGACATTCTTCTTCCAGCAGTGGAAACCTTTGAAAGCTGGACAGGCCTGAGGACTGCTGCCTGCACTGGGGAGCAGACAGGGGATTACTCTGGCAGAAGCAAAATGGCATCTCTTTTAAAAAGTTCTCTCTGCAGCTAAGCAAATGGTACAATGCTTAACAAAAAACCCAATATACAGAAAAATGGAAGAGCAAGCCTTTTATTCAATCATATATTCCCACAGGGAAAAAACTACTGTTAGGCCACTAGATGACAGTCTAGCCCCGAACAACTGCAGGTCTAGCTGCTCCAGCAAGCAGCCCAATGAAAAACTACGGACTGAACCAGAAAGCAGTTTCCTCACCAGATTCCATACACAGTCTGCCATCATGCAGCTCATTACCCGAAGCTGACACTCAACAGAACACACGACTCACAAGGTCTCATGTCTACAGACCTGACAGGTACAGCTGAACCCTGAAAGTCATTGGGTAGGTGACACACGCACACACTCAGGATTGTGCTTTCCCCTGTAACTGCATTCACAGTAGAGCACAGAGCTGCAGGGTTAACAGCTACTGCGGAAAAAGAAAGGAAGAGCTTAAAATATAAGACTTAAGGACAGCTCAGGAAGGGTGTGGGCACAGCAAGTCAGAAACCAGGATTGAATTCTAGTGAAGAGGATGAAAGTTTTAAAATACATCAAATAATTGAAAATTTAAGCTAGAACAGACGTTTCACCAGAATGTAATTTTGCAAATTTTGCAGATTAACAGAGTTGTATTAAATGATTCAGAATGGAAATGTCACTTCTGTTTTAACATCTACCTGTACTGACAGATAACACATGGTATGATTAAATAAAAAAACAAAATTATGAAATTTTGTCTCAGAAACATGACACGTATCTGAGAATATAACCCTTCTTTTATTTAAGAAAACCTTTTGGTGTCCAAATATAGAAGCTTGGAGAAGGCAAAAATAGGTAATTTGTACAGGCTGTTTCCCTGCTATTACACCCAAGTAGCTTGTGGCAGTTTCTTCAGGCCTGAAGTTGCAGAGTTCCTGCACACGTATTTTCCTTTCCCAAGAGTATCATTACGAGCTGGGAATGCATGCAATACCTAGAACAATTCTGCAAGTGCTCAGCTCGGGAAATCACAGGAGCTACTCCCCAATACGTATGGATTTACAGGTCAAACTGTTAACCATCAAACTCATTTCCCAACTACAGGAAATATTAGCAAAAGAACTCACATTATTCATTGCATTAATAATAAAAGAAATCACCAGTTAAAAAGTACCAAGTGTTATATTTGTTCATGGAATATGAACCTATAATTTCCAACAAGCTAGCGTTTTTCCAAGAAGAAATCTCTTTTGAGGGGGTTGAGTTTTCGTGAAGTTAATAATGATTTCAAGCCAGCTCCAAAACACAGCTTTCAAAACATTAAAACTCTGAGCCATTTAATTATTGAAAACAGGTAATACAAGACACACTTTGTTCTGTCCAATATAATTTTTCAAAAGTTATATGGAAAAACAAAGCCCCAGCTCTTGCCAAATAATGTAGAGAGGTATATATATTTGTACGGAATAAAGAACTGAATGGAAGCAAATATGCTGAGAGCCCTCCAAAGCTTAAAGTAAATTTGAGAAAACCCAAGAAGACATAAGAGATGAAGTCTTCGAAGCAAAATATTAATTCCATTGGTTGTAGCAGTAATGAACCATTATATACTGATACTCCATCGGTGGGGTGGAACCAAAGGCAGCAATATTTGAAGGAAAAGTTCCAAACTTCATGATTATTTGCAAATACTTCGCCATTACCATTTAACTTATCTTTAAATATATAACCCTAAATTTTCCAAAATTTTTCTCACTTATCAAAAAACAGAAACAAGAAATCAAAACATAGCAAAGACCTTTTTGCTCATCGATAAGTGCATCAAGACAGCATTTGCCCTTATCAATGAGGTGAATGTGTCTATGTCCTTTGCAACATACTATACACTTTTCACATGTCAGGTCTGTTCATTTCTCAGTGAAAACCACAGATGGATTGTTAAAAAGGTAGTCTTTTTTTGCTGGTAAAATGAGTCCTAACAATTCTTAATCTACCCATTGCAACAATACGTATACAGCCTTCCAAACGAAAGTACAGAATTTAAAGAAACCATCCGTTTTTAGGACTAGCATTTTTCAACCTGCCAGAATTTCACTATTTTGACAGGAAAAAAAAAAAATAAAAAATCTAAAATTCTTTTCGGGGCTACCAAGAAAAGGATGTACATGCCAACAATACAGCATGTTTGAAACCGGGAAATTTCCTAATGTCATTTCCGAGAGAGCATTCCAGTCAAGTGGATATTGAGAAGTACTATGCACAGAACTTACAGCTTGTTAGGGGAGTTTCCTCCCTGGTCTTGCTCACCTCACCCTCACACAAATCTGAAAGCTACTAACTTGACATTCATCAGAACATTTTCTGCTCATTTGTCTTTCAATGCACTGGAGAAGGAAACTTCTCCAACTCAAGCATTATTCCCTTATGCCCATGTTCTCAGCAGTTGTAGATGAAAGATCCATTCACTTTTAGATGCTTCAGATTTAGTTTTTGTATTTGTTTAGCTGAAATACTTGACCACACACACACACAAAAAACCAAAACCCATAAAGGACAATCACACAATACTCATTTAAAACATATCCAAACTATTTTAAAATACCATATTATTTGCACAAAAAACTTTTTAACACTTCTTTGGTCCCATGAAACCATCATGTATTCCCTGTACTAAATAAGTGTACTCATGGAACTACATGGCTATTCTGTCTGAGCAGATTTTTTGTTTGAAAAATTTGCTAGGGAAAAAACATAAATTGGCTTTCAGCATTCCTCAAAATAAGCCAATTATGAAGAATTATATCAAAATAGTCCTTTTCAATGAACCATGAAGATGGGCTGGAATTTTTTTAATTATATGTAATGGTAAAATATTAAATATAATCCTCCTTTCTAAAAACCAAGACATAATTCACAAGTTTTTAAGATGCAAATTAGAATTAAGTAACTGGTTTGGGCTAAGAGCAGCCCCAAATATTTAAATTCTAGTTGACATGAATAAAATCCAATGACATTCCATTCATGAAAATTTGTTATTTCAAACTTATATTTTCCTCAAATACACACATATAAAAAGTATGTTAGCTTTCCAGTGAAACTTCTGGTACAAAATATTCTTGACACTATGCAAAGGCTCCTTCGTTATAAGATTGACCACATTTATATAGATGGGAATCCACAAGTAAACAAAGTTGGAAAACTCCTTTCCGGCCATGGTGAAGTGCAATAAGTGGGGTTTTTTTCTTCTTCTTCTTAAGAACATGCTTCTTATATACTTACATGTACACGTTCTAAATTGTAGCTTTAAAAAATGGTATGGGAATAACAGTTCAGGTACATATAGTCTAAATATGAAAACAGACACTTACTTGTCCTTAGCAAACATTCAAGCACAGCACATTTTTCAGAGGACCTTCAGAATCAGAAGTCATTTTAAATCACATCCTGAAAAACAAAAAAGGCTGTACAATAAAGAGTGCTTGCTTTTCAATTTTTTTCATCTAATATTTGTAATATTACAAAAAAAAGTAAACTCTCAATATGGAGATATTTTAATGTCAAACTACTTTAAAACTCACTTATAGTAACTGTAACTGTCATCTCTGTTATAGGCTCAACAGCTCAAACCTGTGAATCTTAACATCACAAATGCCACCCAGTAAGTCAGATTTCCTTTGATATAAGAACTAAATAAATTAATTCTAAATGTTTTGTAAGTTTTTATTTTTATTTTTTTTACTTTGGAAGCACTAATGAAACTGTTGGAGATGTTTGATCTCACTAACTTTTTAAACTTAATATAAAAAGCTGCAGCCTCAAATAAATTCTTTTGTGATGTTATGACTGGCAAGTAAAAATTAAGTGTGCAGCCACTCCGTGTCAGCCTGTACATATTGCCTGCCATATAACTTACATGAGAATAGCTGTTTGCAGAGCTGTGAACACTCAGGTTTTCTGTTACTCTGTTTTTCTATGAAATTCTAGGAATGTTTAATCCACATTATCATGTGTTTTATACAAGGTATGATTAAGTGTACTAATTAGTGCGATTCTGGGTCTCTATAGAGAATTACAGTAACTTAGGAAAAGTTTTAAGCAACAGCTGTGTGATTGAATTGATTTACTGAAAACTGCTTAAAGTGCTACATAAAGCAGAGGCTGTTCAAGCTAATTAGGAAAATAAATTGCTCTTGGAAAATATTTATGAGACATTCACATGTAAGCACACACCATAGTCCTACCCAAAATCAAGAGTTTCAAAACTGATACTTTCTACCCAGACTACTTAATAGGTAATCACTACCAGGCAGGTAAAGGAGTTTGATTCAAGTAGCTAATTTCTTAAGAAATTAAACTGAAGCCTTTCATATCAACTGGTTGCATACACATTCATCTGCTGTTCTAACCATCCCTCAGCTGGTTATACAATACTAGCTGTAGCCTTATTTATATCAACTAGAAATACCAATTAGAAGGTTGATTGACAATGTGGTCATGTAAATGTAAGCATCAAGAGTAAAATAAAGACTTCCATAACACCATTTTATGTTAAATCAACCCCTGCTACTCATGGAAACCAGAAAAAAAACACACAAAAAAAGGAAGAAAAAAATTAAGAAATCTTAAGATGTGGTATCAGAAACATTTGGACACCATGGAAAATTAGATCCTTCAACTGCTCATTTCTGTAAAAATGCTAAACCAGACCTACACATCACTCAGTGGCAGTTTGCTATCTAATGTCACTCATGTCTTATACCCAACAAGGGTTATTTTTGATGTCTCCACTGGACAGAGTCTATGAAACAAAAAGGTAGCATAAATTACATTCACTGATCAGTTTGATGTCAGGTTTTTTCCCCCTCAAGCTTCTACAAAGCTTGATAAACTGGTGAATATACCTGTGCAGGAACAGAAGCAGTTCAAGAATCACAAACAAAAGTCTCCCTGAGAAGCTGACCTATGCAGGAGAAACAAACAGCACAAATTCCCTTAGAGGTGTGAGATTCGAGACCTACAAATACCAAAAGGATTCCATGTGACTGGAAATGCAAGGGGAAAGAGAAGAACCCTGAATATGTATTAAGTTGAAGACCACATAAAAACCTTAACACAATTTAAATTGGTTTTAGAATATTCCCTTGATATTCCTCTCAAGTAAATATTCATTCCATGGATGCCAATATGAGCTGTTTAAACAGAAGATGGAATACAACTTTTCTCACACAAGTACTGCAGTAAAGTCTCTAAAAAATAACCTTCTGAATAATCTGAAGGCCTTTGAAAGGTTAGAAAAGAGTAGCATTTGCACTGAATTGGTTTGGCCTAACACTACACAGTTATCACATTATCATCTATGACATTTAAATGAAAAAATAAAATACATCCCTCTTTCTCAACACTATTTGGTCTTTTACTGCTAATGAAAGCCTGGACTCTTACAAATTGAAAGTTGACCATTCAAACTCTGTTATCACCACTCGAAACCCACACTGTTCCTCTTCTGAGTACAGTATGCTGACTTCTTCACTCCTTGAAATAATGTTTGGGTTTTTTTTAATTTAAAATTGTTTTCTGTTTCACAGGCATTAGTTTAGGTTATTGGAGTGCCTGTATCAAGGCACAGCCATGCACTAAGCGACTGCCAGCCTCAAAGGCATAACTCTTGTATCCAGCGTGGTGTCTGGGGCTGTGCAGTGGCTTCTCCACCAGCTCTCCCTGCAACAGCACCACTTTCAACATGTGAGCGTATGATTTCCTGTCTAAAAACTGCGCAACCCAAGAGTGCTCACACATAAACAGTGTTTGGCGTGTTTTGATCTCAATGACCTCAACATAGTGACCTTCGACTGATTTCCCCACTTTCAGGATGAGCTACAGAGATAGTCAGTTTACACCGTATAGAAACTGGGCATCCAGCACAGCCTGGCTATCAAATCTAAGTGAGTACATATGGTCATGTTTTTGAGCCAATTTTTAACACACATAGAAGATTACATTAGAGTTTGGATGGGATGGCTAACTGACAAGCCATATTGTTACCAGTGGCACAGACAACAACAATATGACAGAGAGCTAGAGCTACACTGTTTTTATACATACGTATTCATAGTTAGATGTGCCAGAAACGGTAATCACAATGGTTGCTTTTTGAAAGAAGACAAAAAAGGATTGTATCTGTAATTCTTGTTAAATGTTTGAGAAATAATTCATGTGCCTGTTCAAAAAAGAAATCAAATACAATATACTACACTTCAAACCACAGTACATTAAAACATACTTTTCAGCCTCCCTTAGGGGAGGGGAAAAACACAGCAGATAAAAAACCACCACTGAGCCTTAACTTCGTGAATTTCAGAGTAGAACATAACAAACCACTGGAACAGATAAGGAGACTCAAGTACGCAGAGTTAGAAGGTTTTGGTGTACTGTAACTATTTTGCACTAAAAAAGTCTAAACTTATTTTTTCAGATTAAAGCAGCTGTACTTACATTATGAAGCAAATGGCAAATTATATTAAATGTATTGATACTTTATCATCCCAATATAGCTCTTTCCATCAGTACAATAGCTAATTAAAATATTGTTCCAAAACTTGCGCATTTGATCATTCCCCACTCTTTTTTCCCCCCACCTCCTCAGCCAGAAAGGTTGTTTACTAGGTAATAAATGACTCAGAGACTTCACTGAATCACAGCTGTCAGGTTGTTGGTTTTTTTTTTTTTTTAAGAAGAAAAAAAAAGCCATCTGTAATTTGGTAGCCAGTGGAGCACACCTTGTTGCAACACACTAAATAATCTTAACTCGGCACACATCCTTTTTATATTATTCGTTCCATCTTAGGGAGACTATAGTTTTTCAGGCCTTGTCAGGTTTCATTAACAAATTCCCCTGCAGTGTTTAGTAAGCACTATGCACTCCTTGGCTATTTTTCAGACATAACAATTAAGGTGAGCCTTGTTCATTTTGCATATATTAAAATGACAGGACACTTTCAGTTAAAGGATGGTCAGAGGTGGAACACTCTCACAGTGTGTCTCCTGTTCCTCTGATAAATAATGCCTGCACTCTATTTTTGGAATGTCATTACTTGTTAATTTGTTTCCTATACGTCCCTGTTTGCATGTCACAGCAATAGATAGAGGACCTTGTTATAACAAGTAAAATGTATGAAAGAGAAAAAGGAGGCTCATGTGAACTCACTGTTACACTGCAGAACACTTGTAAAAATTTCTCACCTGTCAGCTTCTACACAAAGCACTGAGGTAAAGTGGCTTCTGCGTCTCATCAGAGGTCCAAAACACGGGAGCCATGTTGGAGGCTCAGAACTCCTGCTCTGCTCATAGCCCAGCTGTGGGAAGGGACCCAGCTTACTTAGCCAGATGTGTTTGTCAGCACATGACAAACCAATGCCCCTTGTCAGTAGAGGGCAATTGGGCATGATGCAGCCACACCATCTACTTGCATGATGCTGACAAGCAACAAGAATTGGTATGTTCAGACACAGCACGCCAAAAATGTGCCAAAGGTGGCCTTTCATCTTGACTGATTTCCAAGCCGCTGTACTGGAAGAGGTAATCTGGGCTTTCAATATAGCTGACAGCATTAGCCCAGTGTTTTTAGAATGTATTAAGAATGTTTTTAACATAGGTAAGGCCGTACAGACTTGTACCTGGAAGAGTCAGTGAACAGTTGTTTAGAAAATAATTTAAAAATTAGTAGAGAGAGAAAGAAAAAAAATCGCTGCCTCAAATACCACAAAGAAAGAAACAGGATGTGATGCCTGGGTTACTACAGTGGGACTTGACAAGTACTTAACTGGCAACAAACCATAGAACACCACCATTCTTTTCTGTACATCCAGACACTTTAACAGCAGAAGAAACTCAAGAAAGTCAGTAGCTGACTGAAATACACAGGGGTCTACTTAGGTTCTCTGTTAATATTTAATGAAATTCTGTAAGTAGAAAACACCACTTCTCATCATCCTTGCTGAAGCTAGTGGGTACCATGGAAAGAGACTGTACTATGACCATTGCAAAACATCTCCACTATTACTGAGAGCAATACAATTCTAAAAAAAAAAAAACGAGATTTATATTAAAAAGCAGTCCATTTACTAGACAAAATACCCTTGCCAGAGCTCACAAGAGAGTACTGAGATACAGTATTCAAGAGGCACTTCCCAGCTCTATATACACCTAATTCGTAAGAGCTCCATGCCGTTTGATGAGACACAATCCACAAGTTAGTGAGAAGAATACAAGCTGTACAATACACCTCTACACTTCACAATGTCAGCTAATTAGAAATTCAATTTGAATTAATTGACATTATTTGTTAAAATGTTACAGAAGCTAAATTATTTTTTTAAATCTCTCTAAATTAGAAAAGGACAGCTTTAGAACATGAATCATCAGTTTGACCATATAAATCTAAAAATATTCCTTATTTCCTTCTAATAATTTCTAACTTTTTATGTTTTGGTTTTAAGTAGATATATTAAACTCATGAAAGCTTGCTTCACACTTTAACAATATATTCTTCAATTCTTACACAATTTTGACCAGTACACATTACAACAACATGATTACCTTTTCTGTACAAAATTTAATCACATCCCTTATAAAGAAAAAGCCCAATGCAAGGAGTTGATTGCCAGAAACTAAGTAATAATCATATCAAATGCAAACACACAGATAACTACTAGTAGATATTAGATAGGATTCATGGCACAACTTATAAAATTGGGAGAACTATATTTTATGGGAACAAAGATCACACATAAACACGGGTGTTTTTTTTTCTTAGAGAATAGAGTAGCTCCTACAAGATAACAGTGACAAACATTTTCCTATGTGATCTGATAAAGAAACAAGAGCTCTTACCTTACCAATTATTAAGGAATTAGTTTTTCTTTACAAGGGAGGAAGCAACTTCCCAAACACAATTTCAATACAGTAAGAATTTAATCTGCAGGTTTTCAGTAGCAACAACTACCATTTGCTCTGAGGTAGCTACACATCAACACTTCAAAAGCATAAAGTACTTACAACGTTCTTGGTGAGAATAGGAAATGTAGTCAACTAAACTGAGTTTGCTTCTCTGAACACACGTGATCCCTCTCCAAGTCATCAACAAGTCCATTCCCTCTCCTGAAGCTCTGAATGTGCCATCAGCAAATCCATTCTCCTTCCTGAGACTCTGAATGAGCTCACACACATTTTTATATATTATTTACAAGTAGCTTTTTTTGTTATCCCATTCTACCCTACCGGTTTCTCGTGGAAGCAAAGGCTGCTGGCTGGACTTCTAGAGAGAGACAACTTGAACAACTATAGTACTACAATTAGCATTAACTCATTTAGTGCTATGGCATTGTTATAATTGAATCACACCCTGTCATGCCAAAATCTTACTCATTTTACTCATTTACGTTTTATATAAAACATGTTTAGAATGAGAACAGTTCAAAATCAGAGTTTTCCAGAGCAGCAACTAAAAAAATGGGCAAAATATCAGCAATTTCCTTGTAAAAGCCTATCCATTGCAAGCTTAAATTTAGACAGAAGTCATTTTACATTTGGATCAAAATCTCTAACAATACCAAAGTACCTTTAGACAAAGGGAAAAACTGACTGGTTTTGACAGAATGAAATATTAACTGTACCCACTATCAGCTTCTGATGCGATCTCCATCAAGTAGATGCCAAGCTTAATGCCAGCTTTGGAACTACTGCAAGTCTAAACTCAGAAAAGCATTCAAAACAGATGAACTTGTTGAATTTTCTACAGCTATTATTAGCAACAAATGTTCAGCCCCAGTATTTTCAATCTTGTATGTGAATTGAAGGTATTCATCAATTCAGCAGGTATGGAGATTGGCTTTTAAGAAAAATGCTTATTTGAAGAGGTAAACACTTTCAAGAGTCAAGTCACAGTGCAAAAGTACTTTTTAAATTAGAATTCACAGCTGAAAAAAAAACATTCTAACCACTCTTTTTGTATTTGCATACTTAGAAATCAAGCCTCAATTTAAAAGTCTCTCAATTAAAAGCTATATGCAATCTAGAATTTTTGCAATGATCTAACCATAGTTTTGTTTCCCCCATTCTACTTTGGGCAACTGTTCATATCTTGGGAGATGAGACGCAATCAAGTTGGTGCTCATGTGCCTTAAACAGCATTGCCACTAATCATCCCACCAGACATTTAGCCCATCAGCCCGTTCGCTTCATCTGCCATTTCTTAGCCCTTGAATAATCACAAATTATTAAGAAGCACAAAGGTTTATCAATAGCTATAAATAGCAAATCCCTGAAAAGAACATTCCTGATGCTTGTGAGTATTTCTACACAGATCTGTCATACTTTGCCTTTGGGCAAGGGCCATTTTCAGCCAAATGTACCAAATGAGACAAATTCTGACACTCAACACAAAGACCTCTGAAGTGGAAATGCTTGAATATTAAATACATCAGAACAACTTCAAAACTTTTTGGAATGTCCTGGCCACCAATAGACAGCCTCTTTGATCCTGACTACTAAAAAGCAAACCCTTTGCTTTGATGAACACCACCAAATTAGGTCTACAAAGCATGCCATCCAGTGCTGAAGTTTCGAGAATCTTTTGTGTTAGTGTCTAGACAACAATCTTTTTTTCTGCATTTCTAGGAACATGATTTGTTACACAATTGACAGATTAGTTTCTGATATTAACCTTAGAAAAATTCCAATCTCTCAAGACTCACAGCACAAATACCAAGAAAAGAAGACAATATCACGCATAATGAAATATTTTGTTTCCAGTTTTTATGATGCTTCAAAGATTTTTATATTAGTAGCAAAGTTACACACAAAGAAATGAAGAAATGGAAATAAGCCTTGTCAGCAGCACTCTGTGTCCACAGCGGATGAGTTGGGACACAAACCACCAAAACCCAGTCATTTCTCTCCCTGTTCCTAAATACTCAATGCCACTTCTGCAAAACATACTACCCCACACAACCAAGCCTCTGGGACTGGATGGAAATATTGATTAACCTCTTAAAAAAAAGCACATCATAAATTGTGTAGCCTGCTGTCATGCATTTGCAGCCAGCTGAAATACACACTTGCAAGGGCACAAGTATTTGAGGGAATACCATTCTGTTATTACAAAACAACAATAAAGACAGGCAATGATGAGAAGCAGTTTACATAGCAAACATGTTTAGATTTAATCACAGCACACTGTAAAATAAGGAGAAATGATGCTGTATCTGTGATTTTTTTTTTACCTTTTGAGTGCTCTTAACCTAAAAACCAGGACTAGACAAACTAAGGCAAAGCAGTCTACAGAAGTGATGGTGTGACCTGCTAGCATACTTTAAATACAGCGCTAGTTTTAACTGGAAAATGAAGTAGCCAACCATAAAAGGATGTTGGTACGAGACCGTGCAGAGCTGTAATGCAAAGCACAAAACTGTTTCCTGTTTCTGTAAATGCTTGCTTTTTTCTACACATTAATAGTACAATCTGAGAAGTGTATAAAAAAGGAATTTGTTTGCTTCCAGAAAACTCATTCTTAACGTACAGAAGCTCACTACTATTGCCTCCTCAACTCAACCACCTGCCTGGCTCTGACACCTACACGGTCCACGAGCAAATACAAATTGCCTGCCATGAATCTCAGGGTACAGAGCCAAGAGTCATAACACACCTGGGGTTCCAGGTACTTCAAAGAAAGCTACATCCACGCTCAGAGCTAAACCTTAAACTCACTGACTGCCCTGACAGAGAGGGATGTGGTACCAAGGGGAGCTACTATAAAAATAGAACAAAAATATCTATATTCATTTTCTAATTAGACTACATAAAAATAAGAGTAATTGTTTAAAATTAGCCATTCCTAGTACTCCTATTTTTTTGACAGTACAAGTGAACACACCTACTTTTAACTTCTAGGGAAAAGAGCCTAAACATAGCTTTTAAACTCTGTTCAGTGCATATTTCTATTTCTACGTATT